>JAVSBS010003764.1:0-16026 GCA_033124195.1 Coracias cyanogaster | reverse complement strand
GCCTCTGGAACATGAAGCCAATAGGAAAAACAAAACATTCTGCTGGGTTGTGACTCATTCACAGGTCAGCTCCAACTCAGGGCCCACAGCTCAGGCCCCAGCACTTCAAGGAATCTGCTTTAGCCATTAGTCGCTGTAGTCTGGCAAAGATAGACCTACTGCAAGCAGACGCTTAGGTGTCCTCTGGTGGGACTGGTGTGAATACTTCATTCTCCAGCCTAGCAGCAATTCCCCACATCAAATGATGAAAGTGCTTGTGGACTAGTTGTGTCTACTTGGACAGATGAAATACAATCTCGCTTGGGGCTTATGCTGTACAAACAGGACAGAACACCTGAAAAAAGGCTTATTGTTCATACAGTTTATTAGCAAGCCTAATTAGGCTCTACCTCTAACAAACTCTACTAAGCTCTACTTATTAGCAGTGCCATTAGACACTACTGACTTGCTACCAACTATCTGGACTCTCTCTAGCATGTGCCGCACTGAGGTCCAACACTATCACCTGCATCTGCAGTGCTGGGTCTCCAGGTGCAGGTCAAGTAGTGGGGAACAGTTTGGCTTTGGCGCTGGGGTGGGCTTGGCAGAGCCAGAGCTAAGGCTGCTACTAGTGAGCTCTGAGATGGCCCCAGAGCTGCCTGGCGGGAGGCGCTGGGGCTGGTGAGCTCCAAGAGCACAGGGATAAACAACCAACTTTGCTGTGCCACTGGAGGGGCATCAGGGCCAGCACTCAGCTATGGCACACGCCAGGTCCTGCCGTGATGGCCGGGCTGCCTGTAAGGATTTTGTGCCTGCTGTTGTACCCCTCTTCCTCTGCCAGATCCCGGTCTCCTGGACACAGGCACTCGCTGGTGTCACACTGGTCATGCCTGTGGCTGAGCTCAGCATGTTCCTCAGAGTCCAGTTCTGGCAGTCTGGTGGAGAAAGCAGCACGAGTGAGCCCCTGCTGCCCTGGCACAGGGCAGACGTGAGGCGGCCCTGCTCTTCTCCCTCCCCTGCCCTGTTTCCCACCCCTCCATGGAGCTGAAGCCCAGAGTCACAGGCAGGACAGCGCAGGGCCAGGAGTGCAGGGGCAGCCCCTGGCGTGGCACGGCACAGCACTTGCCCCTCCTGTCTTGTGAGCTGGACAGAAGGACACCAGCCTCAAGGGGATGCGGACCCCTATTCTCAGCATCTCCTGCTGAAAGCTGTCCTTGTCTCTGCAGAGCGGGCAGCGGAGCTGAGTAAGGCCGTCCTGCAGAGCCTGTCCCTGCAGGAGAAGCATGAGGAGCAGGAGTGAGGAACATGAGGAGCAGGAGTGAGGAACATGAGGAGCAGGAGTGAGGAACATGAGGAGCAGGAGTGAGGCACTGGTGCTGCTGAGCAGCTGCCATGCCCTGGGGCAAGGGCTCGGCCCCTACCTGGATGCAGCCCCCGTGGAACCAGGTGTGCTTGCACACTGGGCACACAAGGGTGCTGTAGGACTTTCTGTCCTCGACTAGGTCCAGGCAGATGAGGCTGGTGATGTTCCCCTGCTATGTCCACAGCCTGCTGCCAGCAGAAGACCTTGGCGGAAAGAGGAAAGGGATGGGAGACATGAGAAGTGCTGGGTCCATCTGCGGTGCTGGAGAGGAGGGGAGAGTGCAGAGATAAACAACCAACCTCCGTGTGCCGGTGGAGGAGCATCAGGGCCAGCGCTGGGCGATGGCACACTTCACGTCCTGCCGCGACGGCCGGGCCGCCCATAAGGATTTTGTGCCCGGCGTCGCAGGCGGGAGCGGTCCCGCACCCGCAAGGGCCCAGGGTGGCCGGACTGGCTGCCGCTGGGCAGCGCTGGGGAGGTGCTGGAGGCCCCAGATGGCGGCTGGCTGCTGGTGCTGGCGCTGCCGGCCTCTGGTGCCAGCGAGCTGCTGGATGGCCCCCCAGCTGCCTGGCTGGAGGAGCTGGGGCCGGCGAGCTCCGAGCTGGCGCTGGAGGCTGTACGGAGAAGCAGGGAGGTCAAGGTACCGAGGAGCCGCAGGATGGGCCCAGCGCTGCCTGGCTGGGGTGCTGCTCTCAGCAGCAGCTCTCGCTGGCACATGGCCACTCACAGCGTGTTCCTGGCCGGCTGTAGGGATCTGGGGCACGACGCTGCAAGCGCCTGCGGTCTCGCAGCCGCATGGGCCCAGGGGGGCTGGAGCGGCTGCCGCCCTCAAGAGCTGGAGAGCCACAGGGAGATGCCGGCGCTGCCTGGCTGGGGCTGCTGGGGCCAGCGAGCTCCGCGCTGGCACGGGAGGCTGTCAGGAGAAGCAGGGAGGTCAAGGGCACGGCCCCCGTGCCCCCAGCAGGGTCGGACAGAGCGGTGCCCCAAGACGCCCCAGAGCAGAGGGCTCTGCCAAGGCCATGCCGGGCACCAGCCCGGGGGCTCCCGGCTGCTCTGCCTCTTACCGGTGCTGGGCCCGGCACAGCTGCGGCACTCCCAGCTCTCCGAGCTGTCCGCCAGCCGGGAGCAGCGCCGGTGAGCGCCCTCGGCAGCGCAGGAGGAGCAGAGCAGCAGCTCCCAGGGCCTGGGGAAGCAAAGGGGTTCACGGCTGTGAGGACAAAGCGACTGGAGCACGGGATTGTCCTGCAGAGCTCTTGTTCTTAATGCTTCTGCCTCAAGGCCTTGGCGAGACAGCCGTCCCCTGCGGAGGCCCAGAGTGCGGCTTTGGGAACCTACCCCTCTTCCTCCGCCTGCTCCCGGCCTCCTGGGCACAGGCACTCGCTGGCGTCACAGCGGCCATGCCTGTGGCTGAGCTCAGCGTGGTCGTTGGGGTCCAGTTCTGGCAGTCTGATGGAGAAAGGAGCACGAGTGAGCCCCTGCTGCCCTGGCACAGGGCAGACGTGAGGCGGCCCTGCACTTCTCCCGCCCCTGCCCCGTTTCCCACCCCTCCATGGAGCTGAAGCCCAGAGTCGCAGGCAGGACAGCGCAGGGCCAGGAGTGCAGGGGCAGCCCCTGGCGTGGCACGGCACAGCACTCGGCCCTCCTGTCTTGTGAGCTGGACAGAAGGACACCAACCTCCAGGGGATGCGGATCCCTATTCTCAGCATCTCCTGCTGAAAGCTGTCCTTGTCTCTGCAGAGCGGGCAGCGGAGCTGAGTAAAGCCGTCCTGCAGAGCCTGTCCCTGCAGGAGAAGCATGAGGAGCAGGAGTGAGGCGCTGGTGCTGCTGAGCAGCTGCCATGCCCTGGGCCGAGGGCTCGGCCCCTACCTGGATGCAGCCCCTGTGGAACCAGGCGTGCTTGCACGCTGGGCACACAAGGGTGATGTAGGACTTTGTGTCCTCGACCAGGTCCAGGCAGATAAGGCAGGTGGTCTTTCTCTCTGGGGCCACCTCCACGGCCTGCTCTGGGCGATGCTCTGAGCAGAAGGCTCTGGCGGGTAGAAGAAAGGGATGGGTGAGATGAGAAGTGCTGGGTCCTTCCCTGGTGGTGGTGAGGAGGGGAGAGGAGGTACCTGAACGCCGAAAAGTACTGGGCGACGCATCCGCCCTTGGTGGCACAGGGGAGATGGAAGCTGCGTTCACAGCCCCTCTCCCAGCACATTGTGGCAGCCCCACTCTTGCCGCAGACACAGCATGTCTGGAAAGGGCACAGCAGCCACCATCAGCAGTGGGCTCAGGGCCTCCCCAGCCAGCTCCATGCATCCAGGCAGGGCACAGGATTTGGCCTCTGCTGGGCTGCACCCCCCAGACCTGCCTGCTGGCCGAGGCTCCTGCGCTGGAGCCTCTGCCGAGGTGCTAGGAGCCTTGTGTCAGAGCTGGTTGGAAGGGCTGGGACTCCTTGCCTGGGGTGTGGGCTAAGCTCCCGCCAACCTCTCCCAGCACATATCTCCCTGCTCTGGTCAGATCCTCACCTTATGTGCTGCCCGCATGACTCCTCTTTCAATCTGCCGAGGGGAATACTCAAATCGGTGTTCTTCCTCGGTGTATTGCCAAGGAATCTGGCTGGCAAAAAGCTGCAGAGGAGAAGAGGTGGTGAGCTGCTGAGGAGAACGTGGCAGGGGCTGCCTGTTGGAAAGCGTGAGAGACCCTAGAGGAGCTCACCAGGCAGAACTTATGGACGCAGATCCCATGCTCCTTGAATCTGGGGCCGCAGGTGCCCGGGTCCACCTCTGCCCGGCGGCACAGCATGCATGCTGGAGGGGAGAGAGCAGAGGGCAGCAGCAATGAGCAGTGCCGTGGGGCCGGGGGAAGAAGCATTTCCGAGGGATTGCCCCTGTGCCCTGCTCCGTCCCTGCCTGGCTGGCTGATGGGCAGGGCTGGACCCTGCAGAGGAAGGGGACATAGCAGGCACAGGTGTCCCAGCCTGCGCCCCACTTGCTGAGGAGAGGACGGACTCTTCCCCCAGTGGCTGAGGAGCTCCTGCCTCCCCCTGCCAACACCCTCAGCCCCACGCTGACCGTCCCAACAGCCCCTCGGCCAGACTGCAGGGCGGATGCTTTGCTCTCACCCCACGTCGAGCGGAAGGTCGTCTTCTCCCTGCCTGACATGGTGGACACGCAGAGGGAGCACTTGGAGTCTATGTCCCAGCAGCACTGGGATGGCTTTTCAAAATGCTGCTCCACTGACTCTGCAGGAGAAGCAGGATGTGGGTGAGCCTGCAGCACAGTCCCAGAGCCCCGAGGTGTGGGGTCATCTGCCTCCTGCACCAGCCCCTTCCCTCCCCTGCGCTCTCCTCACCTCGCCAGGTGCACTGAGCAACGGCCCGTGTCCAACATTCTGCTTGGAATGTTTGGCGCCAAGGAGACAGGGGCTTCTAGAACACTGGTGCCTCTGGCCTGCGTGCACCCTACCTATGGGCAGGGATGGTGGAAACGGCCTTTTCCCATGGCAATAAACTGCCTTTCAGAGTCAGTGTGAGCCTTCCCTTGGTGGGGTGGGAAGCTGCAGCTGGCTGTGGGGCAGCTTTGGAGGTGGTGAGCAGGAGTGTTGGTCTGTTGGAGGGTTGGAAGGCTCTACAGTGGAATCTGCACAGGCAGAATGGTCCGAGAAGCACTCTTACCCTCCATTATACAAGGGTGGCCTTTGTGGACTATCAGTGTAGTTCAGCATCAGCAAGAAACAATTTTGCAATTTCTTTTCACCAAAGCTGTTGCCTAGGTTGGAAAAAGGCCTTTTGTGGCAACACCACAGACATGACATTTGTTATTGCTGGCACTGATGAGTAGAATAATTAGTTCAGTCGGAAGGGACTGACAACGAGCATGTAGTCCAACTGCCTGACCACTTCAGCGCTGGCCAAAAGTTCAAGCACGTTACTAAGGGCATTTTCCAACTGTCTCTCAAACACTGACAGCCTTGGGGCCTCAACCACCTCTCCAGGAAGCCTGTTTCAGCGTCTGACCACCCCCTCAGTGAAGAAACACTTCCCCATGTCCAGTCTGAACCTCCCCTGATGGACACAGCTTTGAACCTGCAGCTTCTTTGGAAGCACTAAAACACCAAGTCCCATAAGGCAAATAGTAACACTAATGCTTATTACAAAAAAAAAAAATTTTTTTTAAAGGCCGTTTCTTCTTTTCTTACCTAAGCTTATTCCATTGAAGAGCTTCACGCTCAGCTGTGCTTTAGCAAATGCAGCCCAGTGAGCTGTTGGCTTTCTTTGCCTCGAGGGCACAGTGCTAACAGACATGGAACTCCCAGCCCTGGCCCTGGCTCCCTTTCTTGTAAGTTCCCTACCCACCTACCTGGTCTGAGTTGCTGCTTGGGGTTAGTCTGCCGCGGATGCAGGACTTTGCTTTTGCTTTAGCTGAACTTCATGAAGGACCCGGCAGCTCATTTCCACAGCATCTTGAGGTCCGCTTTGAAAGTCAGCCCTGCCCTCCCTGGAGAACTGCCCACCCCATGCCCTAGGAGGGCCGTTGACACGTCTATGGTACCACAAACCTCTCCAGACCCAGATTTGGTGTGGTCTGCAAACCTGAGGAAGGTGCACTGTGTCGTGCCCTCCAGGCCGTTCATAAAGACGTCTGATGGCACTGGCCCCAGTACTGATTCCCTAAAGAATGCTAGAAGAAACTGGCTGCTAGTTCGGCTTTATCTGGATGGTTGGGCTCAAAGGCTGTTCGTGAGGAGCACAATTCTCACCGGTTGTAGCGAGCTATCCAGTCCATGTCACCGCTATAGGTTGTTGTTTTTTTTTAAAAAAAATAAATCCAACAGAAGAATCCTTTTATTTTCCAAGTCTGACCAATCCATGAAAGAAAGAGCAACACATCTAGCTATTGCCATAAAGAACAACAAAAAATGTTTCTATAAATACATTAACCATAAAAGGAGGATTAGGGAGAATCTTCATCCTTTACTGGATGCAGGAGGAAACATAGTGACTGAGGACAAGGAAAAGTCTGAGGTACTGAAGGCCTTATTTGCCTCAGCCTTTAACAGCAGGACTAGCTGCTTGCTGGGTAGCCAACCCCTTGAGCTGGAACACAGGGATGGGGAGCGGGAGGCAGCCTCCATAATCGAAGAGGAAATGGTTAGTGACCCACTGCACCCCCTAGACATACACAAGTCTAAAGGGCCAGATGGGTTACATCCAAGGGTGCTGAAGGAGTTGGCCGACATACTTACCAAGCCACTCCTCACAACTCACCAGAAGTCCTGTCCACATGTACAAGGGCGAGAAGGAGGATCCAGGGAATACAGACCTGTCAGTCTGACCTTAGTGCCAGGGAAGGTCATGGAGCGGATCATCTTAAGCACCACAATGCAACATTTACAGGGCACCCAGGCCATCAGGCTCAGACAGCACACGTTCACAAAGGGCAGGTCCTGCTTAACAAACCTCATCTCCTTTTATGGCAAGGTGACCCGCTTGGTAGATGAGGGAAAGGCTGTAGAAGTTGTTCATTTGGACTTCAGTACAGCCTTTGATACTGTTCCCCACAACATTCTCATTAAAAACCGTCTGCCCTAGGCCTGGATGAGTGCACACTCTGCTGGATGGCACACTGGCTGGATGGCCAGGCCCAGCGAGTGGTAGTGAATGGAGATAAATCCAGTTGGTGGCCAGTCACAAGTGGTGTTGCCCAGGGCTCAGTGCTGTGGCTGCTCCTGTTTAACATCTTCATCATTGATCTTGATGAGGAGATTGAGAGCACCCTCAGTAAGTTTGCAAATGACAACAAGTTAGGTGGGAGTCTTGTTCTGCTTGAGGGTAGGGAGGCCCTACAGAGGGACCTGGACAAGCTGGAAATATATGCCATGTTCACATGTATGAGCTTTTACAAGGTCAAATGTCGAGTCCTGCACTTGGGCCATAATAACCCCATGCAAAGCTGTAGACTTTGGGAGGAGTGGCTGGAAAGCTGCTCGGCAGAAAGGACTCTGGGACTGTTGATTGACAGCTGACTGAATATGAGCCAGCAGTGTGTCCAGGTGGCCAAGAAGGCCAATGGCATCCTGGCTTGTATCAGAAATAGTATAGTCTGCAGAGAAGTGATTTTCCCATCATACTTGGTGCTGGTGACACCGCAAAGAAGTAGAAAACAGAGGTAACATCAAATTACTCTTGGATAACAATTTACCTGATATCCATGAAAGTTTCCATGTAGCAAAGCAGGGAACATGAGCAGAATTTGTAAAACACTGAGGCATCCTGCTGTTGCTAGTTGGCCCATAGCAATGGTACCTGTAAAGAAAAGCAATCCCAAGATTTGGGAAGACACTGAATCCAGTAGTCCAGTTTCAGACATGAAAGTGATTGTATAATAAAAAACTGAATATTGTCGGTATTACTTTCTATTCTGTTCTGGTTTTGAGGTGTCATGGAGGAATAAAAATGGGAGAATTACTGCATGCTTACTTGTGATTATAGGAAGAATATTACAGCATTTAAAGTTATGGTCTACATGCCCTGGTCAGTTATGGTGAATTGAGAGATGAATCTACATTGCCAGAATGGTACGACCAATTGATCTGGATCTGAACATTGAGCTAGTTCATACAATAGTTTAATACAAGAGCTGTAGACTATTCTAATGAACCTTGAGAGTTTGCTCTCCAATTGAAGAAAACGTGTAAATATATAAAACTGTTCAGTATTATTAGAGTCACCTACTGTAAAGAAATCAAAACACTTTTAAATTGACGGAAAAAAAGCAGTATGTCAATTTGTTTAGTCTCAAAACCCTATTCAGATATGTTTTGTATTGAAAAAATGGACTTTTATACAAATGCAAATTACAGTCTTGAAAAGTTGATTCAGCACCACTAAAAATTTCATTCACTTCTATTAGCATTTGAATAAATTCTCTACTTCTGATGGAAAAGGTTTTTCACACTGACAAAACACTGAAAGCCAGTTGTGCTTATTAGAAAGGAAAAGGTTCTACAGCTCATTTGAAAACAGCCATTTTGTAAGGCTCCATCAGCCAGGGATATTCATTTCTAATCTGCTTTTAACTCTATTGCTTTGATGTTCAATTGGTTTTTCTTAACTTTTTTTTTTTTTTAAATGCATTTTACTGTAACTTCATGAAGATCAGCAGGGCTGTTGCTACTACTTCCTCCTCAGTGGTGGGGCAATGGCATTTTTAAATTGTATTTCAGATGTCATGAGAAAATTATGTCAGTTGCCCTCAATTTATGATCATGACCAAACCAAAGCAGAATTATGGGGCTATGACTACTCAGCATTTTTGGTCAGGGCCAGATGTTGAAATAGGCCTGTGTGTGTACATGTACCTCTTTCCATGTGTTTGCATAAAATACTCTGTCTTCCAGTTAAATGCTGGCACCCTGCTTGTGATTCTTACAGACCACTACCTCTGGAGACTGAGATAATACTGCACTTTCTTTTCGTGGGGTCAGATGCCTATACAATGAGTCCCTCTTTATGCCACCAGCACTCCTTTTTGTTTTCTGTGAAGATAAGAAAGGAGCAGTCTATGAGCTACCAAAACTGCTGTCAGATAAGCAGTTGTGGCTCTCCGAAGACACTACTTTCAAGGCAGAACCTCTTTCCCTTTTTCATGTTACAGTTCCTAAACATTCTGGGAAAGGGTGGCATTGATACCAATGGAAGCTCCAGAGGCACAGCTTGATGGTAGTAAAGTTTTAGGTCTCCTGTGCTGGAAACAAGCAACAACAGCTGGAGAAAACACAGGTAGAAGGGGGAGTAAGGCATCCTGTAAGATTTTTTAAATAGTTTGATGTCCAAGAATTTCACACAAGCTGGTTTTTAAAACATCTGTTCCCATGATAAGCAGAACACACAGATGTTTTATTATTAAAATTTTTGTAAAATTCTCACACAAGCTAATTCCTAAGTAGAAATGGCTATATTTCTATACCAGTGGGCAAGTTTAAGGCTCTTACAACTTTGCACAAGGGCAGTATTGCATTTTAAGGTAAATTGAAACATTTTTCATGTTTGTAAAACTTCTTGCAAAAGTCAATTCAGAACTCACAAGGAATTGGGATAACGATTCTTTCAGCAATTTGTTGTTGTTTTGCTGGGTAGTTCCCTCTATTTATTCAGTGCTATCAGAAGAATATAGCATTTTCCTTACTTTTTCATTTTACAGAGGGAAAGAACCTTATTATTGCACAAATGGTAAATAAAAAGAAGGGCATAAATCTGTAAACTGCTGTACAGTTATGGCAGAAATATTCCTTTCCCTTATTCATTGTTTTTTATACTGCCTATAGCATGCTGGGGGCTCTCAAACACATGAAGGAGCACAACTGATCTAGTTAATATTAATCTCACTAACTGTAAAGGCTTTTGTAGGGTTGTGTATTTCCAACTGACTTTGCTGTCAAAATATAGAGGACTGAGAGAAACTATTTTGTAAATAGGTTGTTATCCAGTGTTTCTATTTATGTATTCACCATGTACATTGTGAGTTCATTCTAGATTATATTTGCAAGGTCATAATGACCAGAAGAAGTTCAGGAGGGCTGGAGGAAAGCAAATATTACTCCTGTCTTCAAGGTGGACCAGAAGGAAGATCTGAATAACTACAAGCTGATTAGCTTCACCTTGATCCCTGGGAAGGTGATGGAGCGAATAGGTGTAATGGTGACCTGGATTAGTCATCATGGATAATGAGGAAGTAGTACCTGACCTATGTGGTAGCCTTCTAAAATAAGAAGACTGGCTTGCTGGATCAAGGAAGAGCAGTGGATGTCATTTGATCCCAGTCGCAGTGAGGCTTTCAGCACTGTCTTACTGATGAAACACAGGCTAAAGAAGTGAATAAGGAGATGGATTGAAAACTGGCTGAACCGCTGGTCTCCAGTGGTTGTGATCAGCTCAGCTGGATGCCAGTCACTAGTGATATGATCTGGAGAACAATACTGGGTCCAGTCCTGTTTAATATCTTCATTAATGACCTGGACAATGGAGCAGAGGGCATGCTCAGCAAGTTGGCAGGTGATGCAAAACAGGTGACAGTAGTGCTTGACAGATGAGGGTGCTGCTTTTTAGAAGGACCCTGACAGGCTAGAGAACAGAGCCAACAGGAATCTCGCTTGCAGGTGCTTTTCTTCAGCTTGATTTCTGGCACCTCCTTTACATGGACTGTAGTTTCCCCCAGATAGAAATCTTGTGACTTAAGCTTCAGACAATGAAAAGATATTATCCAATGAAACCTGCAAAGGAAGAAGTAGTCCTGTAGCAGTTACCCAAAGCTTGTACATTAGGTAGGTAGAGGTATTATTTGATGCCTCTGATATCTACAGCATTATGTGATGGTCTCTAGTTTACATTTTGTTTTCCTGACACTTAATGTTTTCTGAAATGTTCAATATTACATATATTTGAAAGGGGCAGGTTGGGGGAGGAGATTTCATGGATGACTGCTGCAGTCCATCCAGTAAAGCCCTTTCCCTTTCCGTGATGTTTGCATTAAAAATAATCACATTGTTTTCTGACAAACCTTTATGTTGAAGTTCAACAGTATTTTTCCATTATACGTTTTTCAACAGCATCTTAAGTGCTGCTGTGTGACTGCACTTGTTTTGTGTTTCTGCTTTGTTTTGGGCTAAAGCCAGCTTAATCTTTTAAAAGAAAATATTCAAGGCATGATATGAATTTCTGTAATTCAGTGCATCTGGGCAAGTTCATCCTCAGAAGAGCTAAATTAAAAACAAACTGGTTGACTTACTATGAGTCAGACTGTAAGAAAGGGTGCATACAAGCTTCAGTAAAACAAACTATACTTGCCAGCTGGCCTAATAAACCTAATTTTGTTTTATGCTTTGACTGTTGGACTTGTGCAAAGAATTATTACATTGTTATTTTTTGAGCCATGTATTGAGGCTCTTCAGCATTGGAGGATAGTCAGCTTTGATCTGGACAGAGAGCCAGGTAATTGTGAGTTTCAGATGATCACTTATAATTAAATTTCTAATGTGTCTGAAGAGGATGTTTAATACTTACTTGTAATGTTGTTGTGCAGGGTAGACAACTCTGAAAGTACATATTACGTATGAAGGTACATATATGGCTAAGCCTGGTGGGGGCTAACCTACAACACGCTGCTTTGAAATACGGGACTTTCAGATTTTGAATACATGTGCTCCTGTCAGTGAAGGACTCTGTAAATTCTTGAGTTTATGACCTGGTGATGGCTGAGTAGTAAAGTGAACTGTTTCACAAGTTATTTGTCATCACCTTGTCTGTGCAGCATGCCAATCCATGTTTTCTCATATATGATAACATAGCTGTTAAATTCCTGTTAGGACTTCTGGGTCATTTTGCCAATGATCTCCATCAAATTCTTACTCCTCTCACTGTTAAGTTATGGTTACTTGGGGCAATGCAGTTGCTTTGAATTTTCTCATTAAAATCCACAAAACCTCAAAAAAATATATAATTCTTGTTAAATAATTAGTTTTCAGTTTCTGTGTAGCTCTGAGTATAAATGTCAACCACTGTAAGTCAAGGTGCTTCAAATGTCTTACAGTACTATGCACATTTTAATTTAACAATTTATCTTGGGCTGTGCGATTGTCCATCATGCTTGCACACACCACCTCCTTGCCTCTGAGTTCTTGTATAATACCTTAGTGTCAACTCCCGCTGTTAATTGTATGGAAAAGCTGGACTAAAAAGGTCTTTTCCCATAATGTAACCATGTGGGATCTTTGAAAAGGTTTAGCTAATTTCTCTTTTTACTTTCTTACTTACTTTCTTGCTTCTTTATCCTTGCACCTTCACATACACACTTCTGTCATCTGCTTCTCTTGTATTGCAGATGCATGTATTCCCCTGGTAACTTCGCCGCTCTCCTCTGCATACGCTTGTGGCTGGGTATCTCATGCTAGAAGGTATTCTGTTGGCAGTTTGCATATTCACATTTGAACGTATCTACATCCAAAGGTGATTGTGCCCATCTGAAGGTATCTCATGTTTTCCATGCATTTTTGTGTTTCATGGCAATAATTCCAATGGCAGTATCTAGGCTGGAATTCTGACTTTGTTTTCAGTTGTAGAAAACTGGGAATTCTGTTGCAATAAAGTGTAAAGAAGGATATGGAAATGGCTGAAAGTCAGGAGTCAGCAATGGATGAACTTTTTCCTACCTCTTTTTGTGTATTTCAGAAATGATTGCTATAAAATCCCCTTTTCTTAATAGGACAAATATTTTATTTGTCTCTTAATTGATTCCGTGTCTCTGAACTCATAGCAGGGAATTTCTGCAGATTCTGGGTTGTCCTCTGCAGAGGATATGCCCTTCTTTTTCTCTAACAGACCATTCAGAATAGAGAAAGAGATGGAAATGTTATTGTTTTCTCTAGCACTGATACTAGTGAACTCCTAGTGAATATGATGCCATGTCATCCTTTGGGTTTATTTAATTCCAGGTTCAAAAATCTGTCAAAGGAAACAAAATATATGCATAATATACATATCTCCAGCACTGGTCGTGTGTGAGGTGACAGGAAAAGTGTGTGCATCCTCTTTTTTCTGTCGTTATCATCACCCAGATGAGGCATGTATAGAATTCAGCCCCTGGCAAGCCAGCAAATAAGCAATCAATGATCTTGAAGTCTGTTGCTGTAAAGCTACCCATGACATATGCATCAGCCTTTTTTTAAGGAAGGAGAAGGATTATTAAAGGGGGAATAATGTCTCCGAAGAGTTGCAAGTATTAGTTTTCAGCATACTTTGTTTTCATTCTCAGGTTTTTGTCACCTTGCTGCATACTGGGTTTGAGAAGATTTCTTGACAGAGCACCTGTGATTCATTGCTTGCGTCGTTCAGAGTAACACAGAGGCTTTCCTGAGACAGACTGCCCAGTTTATCTCTGCTAGCAAACTGTACTAGAGGAATACAATAAAGACAGTTCTGCCACAGTTGGAGTTTTGTTCTGAGGAGGCAGAGGATGCTTGCACTTCTGTCAGCTGCTGGGGACTTTGCTGTCTTGAAGTCAGCTTTAATTTGCAGTTGAAGTTAGATAAAAATTCCACTGAAGTCAGCAATATGGGAAATGTGCTGAACTAATACAGTCAATCACCTGCTTTGAAGGATGAGTCTTTCTGACCAGCTTATGTTCCTGGTGAGCTAGTGCTTTGGAAAGCAGCGGGCACATCTGCTTTCAGTGAATTCTCTGACCTCTCCAGGAGCTTAAGCGTGTCCCACAGTGTGTCCCCATGTTGCATGCTACTGAGTGTATCACCAGTAGCCTTCTGTGCTGCTCAAACACTCTTGCCCTGTTACACAAAGACTGTATCACTGCCTGCTCATTGCCAGGGCCTTGGACAGCTGCAGTGCCAGAGAATACATTTTGGTGGTATTTATAATACCTACTTTCTTTATGGTGGGGCAGGATGAAAAGGGCAAAATGCTTTTGGAAATGGCAGCCTGGGTGATGTTAAAGGAAGTTGTCTGATGTCTTGTAGAAAGAAAAAACTAAGGATAGCACAGATTTACTAGGGAAAAAAAAAGTCTAATTGCTTTAGAGGAAATTGTTACTTTAATTAAAATAAGGGAAAATATGATGTTATATCAGAAGTTAACAGAGATGGAACTTACAAACAAATAATACTGTCAATGAGCAGAAATCTGTTCTTGGGCATCAGTATGGAGTTCTTATGTCCTAAATTAGAGATTGCGGGTGGATAACATAACTTTTCTGTAACCCAAACCTTTTGTGAACTCATCAGTGAAAACATCATAATGTTAAGACTGAAGCATAAAACAAATCCATTGTGTCTTTATTGCAGATGATCAAACTCATTGTTTGAAGTGTACCATCCTCATTGTGTCACAGTGAATAATTATTGCTCTGTTCTAATGTTGTCTTGTTGTTTGTGTTCTAGTTTAGCTAATACTTGACATCCCATTTCTGCAGAGTTTTACATTCAGTCCATTCTGCTTGCCTGCCATTACCTATATGCTACTTTCTTCCCACAGTTTTACTGATGGGATCAGAGAAAGAATACAAGAGCTAAAGCTAGCTCTTTTGACTTTTGTGGCTATATTCTTTGTACTATTCTGGCTCATGTGGACATGCCTCCATAGCATTGGTTCTATACAAACAGAGAGGCGACCAGAGAGTACTCCCACAAAGAGATACCTGTTGTGATGACCTTTGTAAGGAGAGTTGAAAGTATGACAATGTTCTCAAGTAAATAAAAGACCACTTTGAAAGAAAACAGTAGGAGTGAAAGCAAAACGAGGCTGTCCATTGATTTAAGTTCAGAACAATTTTAGAAGAGCTGAAAATGATAGCAAAGTCTAGAGACTGCTTAACAAATTTAACCTCAAGTACTTCTATTTATCATTTTTGGCTGGTAGAATTAGCTTCATTTCAGGAGCAATGACAGATGGACTTCTTGATTTATGATGTATTTTGTCTGAGGCCTGAAAGAGCCTCTTTTAACAGAAACTCATGTGTATTGACCTGTGGGAGGATTGATCTCCAACAGAAGGTAAGGCAAATTCCTAGTGTAGCCACACATCTTACAAAACAGATTAATCAGTATTGATGCTCTGTTTGGTTTTATTTTTAAGGGATACAAACTTTTGTAGTGAAATTGCTGTTAAGGAAAAAAAAAAAAAGGCAACCAAAAAAACTACCAATGAGTACAAAAATGTTTTTAAAGCGGCAACTTGTTTTTCAAAACTGATGGTTCTGTTCCAAGCTTGGATCTAAGTTTAACTTTAGTAGTTAAGTTTTAGGCAACTGTAATAACTTAAGAAGCCAGTCAGTGAGAGAGTTTGGAAGCTGGAGTTCTTGGCCTGAGTGGGCTTTAGTTTAGGGAAAACTTCATTAATATTGGTGGTTCTGCTCTCCCTAAGATAGATAGACACATATGAGAGCTTGGCAGGAGTTTTCAAGTGTGCTTGATTATTTACACTTCTAATAGTCTTGGATGCATTTAGAAAGTTGACCCTATCCTTAGCATTTTAGCATTTGAATTTATTTGGTTATCTTTTATTCTTTATTTTCCTGCCTACTCTTTCTCATTGCTTTGCTCTAGTATTCAAATATGTGTTAGATTTGTTTTTCAGTAAGAACAAGCAACAAAGGAGGAAACAGTACCCATCCATATAGGAATGGTAGCAAGGCAGCCAAAGGTCATGAGGAGTTAAAACTTGCAAGGGATGTTGAAGGCAAGATGTGAGAAAGAGCATGATGGACATGACTTTGGGTCCCTATCAGGACATTCATGAGATGGAATTGGCTAAGATTTTTATTTCATTATGAGGAAAACAGTTTGCTGAAGAGTGTGGATGTGCTACTAGCTGTCCTGGTTTGGACAGGACAGGCTTAATTTGGTGCAGCTATTCGATACCATGATGACGTCCTGTCCTGGAGGCTAGTTCTGGTTCTGGGAGGGGGACAGTTTGGTCAGATGGAGTTTGGCCTTTCAGCGAGCACGTGTGTCTGTGTTCGGTTTGTCTCTTTATCTCCGGTATTGCCTTTTTCTGTGTATTCTTTCTTAATATTGTTGCTGCAACAGTTTCTTATGTGTTTTTATATTAAACCTTCCTTATCTCAACTCGAAAGGGCATTTTAAAACCTTTTTTTTTGCTTCCCCTGTCCGTGGCCACAGCAGGGGGGAGGAGG
>JAVSBS010003763.1:0-14974 GCA_033124195.1 Coracias cyanogaster | reverse complement strand
TGAGGTTGGCCGGGGCTCTGAGCAACCTGCTCTAGTTGCAGATGTCCCTGCTCCCTGCAGGGGGGTTGGACTCGATGACCTTTAGAGGTCCCTTCCCACCCAAAGCAGTCTGATTCTATTCTGTGATCCTTGTAGTCATCTAAAAAGCAAACCTTTCCACAGTGACTGTAAGGTTGCTGATGTGGAGTTTACTATTTTACAGTAATTAATAGCAAATATAGAATTGGTGTTCTTTGAAGTACAGACATATCTGAATTTAATATAATATCAAAGATTAATTTTGACTTCAAGCCACAAAATCGTATTAAGAAATATGGCTTAATAGCCTGAATATTTGTGAATATATAAATGTGTGCTAAGAAAGTGCTCTTAAAGTGAAAGTTGGTTAATTAAAGAGAATGTGTGGCAAATTCTCTAATCCATCCATAGTTCATGGGAGGTATTTTTGATTCCATGAAGTGGGGAAAGGTAGAAGGGATAAGTCAAATGTGCATAAAATTAATGCTGAGTTTTCTTGTTGTGTGAAATGTTAGACTGTTCAAAAAGGCAAAACAGTTACATTAGTTAAATGAATTGATTAATGTACTAATGGATATTCAGAGGGGTTTAAATAATACTAAAACGAAGTTTTTAATTTATTTTGGAAAATAGGCTTAGTTGAGGAAGCCCTTGTGGTTTGTGAGTGCAGGGCTACTGAGAGGGTTGCAGGGTCTGTAGGTGCTGCGGGGATCTGAGCGGTCACTGAGGTTGTGTGGAGGGTGTGAATGGGAAAATCAGGAGTAGAATCCCATTTTTTGTATGGAAAATGTTTTTTTTTTTTTAAGGGAGAGTGCGTTCATGATGTGTTTATTGTGGTAAACAATAGCAAGCTTTTTTTTAGTGAATGTGGAAGTAGGCAATGATAATGAATCTTTGTGTATCAAAGTGGATGCTAATGGAACATCTAGTTTTCTGCTCCATTAGCACTGATTTATTTTTTCTGTGTATATAAATCAGTTTTTTGAGAAGATGTACAATGCGATTTATTTATTTTTTCTGTACCAAATTAAAACATTCTTCCGAAAAAGTATATTCCAAAGAGTATGAGCAATGTGAGAACACGTGATGAACACTGCTGTCATTATTTCCAATGTAGACTTAGGCTGTATATATTAAACCACATTTTTCTTCTCATTCCATGCTTTGCTTCTGTTGTACCACATGCAACTCTGTTTTCGTATCTCTGTTTGTTTGTAGTCGTTCACTAGCCACCAACACAATGGCTGTCAAAAGCAGTTGGCACGATGACTTAAATGACACTTAATGCTGCTGTTTATTTAGAGTTTTCCATCTTTTCATTTATTCATCAAGTTGAACAGAACGTTTGGATTATCTGCTTTCCTCCTGTGCCATTTCCGTGAGGTTCACAGCAGCTTTTCCTTAAGAAGGGATGCACTGCTGCTTAACCTGTAGACTGACAGAAGTGGCCCTGGAGGGTGTTGCAGCCCCCATCTGCTGTAGATATTAAAGAGAAAACTGCCTGTAGGTTTTCAGTGCTTGGCAGGGGATGCTTAGGTGGGAGCCATCCCTCTTGTCCTCCCAAAGCGTTACTGGGGCCTGTCCATGTCCCTAAAGGGAGAAGCAACAACACAGGTGTGCTGGACTTCTCTGCATAGATCAACGTTCTTCTGATTAATGATCTTCCTCTGTCTGTCTTGTCACCTTTTCTGTCCTTTGTCTTGCGTCGACTAATAAATACTCTGTCACAACTATGATATGATCTTTTGTGTTCCCTTGTCACTGTGACTTCTGGTTTTCTGTGACCCTTTGTTTCCTGGTGTTGGTCGTCATGTGCATCCTCCAGGCTAGCGTTGGATGACGCCATTCGACACAAGCAGCTGAACATATCATCCCGTTTTTCACCCAGGGTGGCAGGGGAGAATGATTTCCTTCAGACTGTTATAAACAAAGTGATTGCTGCTAAAGAAGTTAACCACAAGGGTCAGGGTATGTACCGCTCTTTATATACACCGCTCTGCCTAAAAGCTGCTCATCGCTTCGTTTGCAATGCCTGATGATTTTAATTGCGGAATCGAGGGTGCATAATATCACCTTCACTTGCTCGCTGCTGTTTGGTAACAGAAACCATCCGCATGGTTTGTTCCCCCTCTTCCCCATCCTTCAGGGCTCTTTCTGCCATTCCCCCCAGCCCCTGGTTAACTTTACATGAATTTCTCCTCGTTGTCCGTCACTTGGACATCTTTATATTTTCTGTACTGCAAACAATGACTCAGGGAGGCAGCCCTCATGCCTTTGAGCTGTGGACTTTGGCCTCCTTCTGTTGAAGGAAGGAATATTCTCTCCCTTCCCTTCCTTCGCCGCTTTTTCTTGCTTCACAGCCGCACTCGTAGCATTTGGCTCCCTCTCCAGAAGATGAGGGCAGCCCTGCACCTGCCTGGCCTCAGAGCTGGTAAGGATGGAGCCAGAGCAAGGCTGCTGCCTTCTCTTAGGGGCTGCTCCTGTCACTGCTCATAACTCAGTGCACACAAATCAATGCAGGCTCTGCTGGCGTGAAGCAGAGTTAGCTTCCAAAGTCTGGGTTGGATTTTTTTTTTTTGGAAGTATATGCCACACTTCATGATCTTGATATGTCTGCCAGTTAAAGTGAATCGTGTGATGCCTCAGTCATTGTACTGGCTTCAATTCATTTTTTTTTGCTGATTTTTACTAATTAATAGCACATAAAAATCTAAAACTTTAAAAAAAATTGTCCGTTATCTGAAGAAGAAAACTTAGATCTGCTTCTCCCCGTTATTTTCACCTGCAGCCAGTGTGTACCACAAAGGAGGAAACTTTTCAGCTGCTTTAGTTCATTTCAGATCCTTTCCTAAGAAAGGTGCCTGAGCAAACAGAACAGGATTAAGAGTTGGTGCTTAGCCAGTCAGTGTAGGTACTGTTACTGTTTAATGAACTAGCAGCTGCTAGAACCATCCCTGGTGACAAGTCAGCATATAGCCTTTTAGAAGAGAATTTAATAGAAAAGAAAGCTAGTGCCAAAGGTACGCAAAATGAATGCATAGTAAATTGTGTGTGTAACAGGATAACCCCCAGTTTGTTTGATAGACGAATATTTTTGGGGGGTATTTTTCATAGATCTTAATTTCAGGATTTTCTTCTGCAAGCGGCTGCTGTAATTATTTCATGCTTAAACTTGATTGCCACTTTGCCAACTGTAAGACTTCTTTGGGGTTGTTTTGGGGTTTGTTGGGGGTTTTTTTGTTTGGTTTTTGTTTGCTTGGGGCTTTTTGGTTTTTTTTTTTAGTTTTTTTTTCAGTTTGGTATCTTTTTTTCTTTAACTAGTTGGCAAGCAGCAGCTTTTCAGTGGCTACTTCTGCTACTGAAGAGAAAAATGTCAACTGCGCAAAGCTGATGCTGTAGGTTTTTGTGTTCAGTGCAGTAAAAACCACTTCTGGGGGTGGTGGTGGTGAATCCATTCAGGGTATGTATCTGCTGGTGGTGCCGACTTTGTTGGCATCTCAATATTGGTTAGTTATACTGAAGTTTTTCCGTTCAAATCAGCGTTGCCACTTCTCTCTCTTCCTTGGGAAGATAAACATTTCATTAGAAAGAACTCATGAGAGTTCAGAGGATAGATAAAAGCTTGAGGCACTTCTGCTAATGGCTTCATAACTATTTCCATGAGACCCTTTTGTGGAAGACTTAAGTGATAAGTCTAATTATCAGCAGGTCCAGCTGATAACCAAACATTTCTTTTTTCCCAGCTGTTGAATGTTCTTGCTGACCTGTTTTTCTTTTGGAGACCTGTTACATACAATTTTGTAGCCCGTAAATAAAATTTTTGGCTTTAGTAAGCCCATATAAGGGGTTATGTGCATTTGGTTTTGAACATCTGCTGAACTTCTCCCTACCAAGAAACCTTTGAGATACTAGATAGTATTGCTGCAAAGCGCCCAATGCAAAGGCCCCCATCCTTATTTTGCACGGAATTCCAGTTTCTCAGCTTTTTTTATTAGTCGGTCAGCTCCCAAGTGAGGGTTTTATACAGTTTTCCAGAAAGGCTGATATAATCAGAGATACCTTTGTGTGCTGGGCTCATGCTTCTGCTTGAAGCAGTGGGAGCTTTGAGTGTTTTAAAATAGTTTGAAGTGTGGTTTTTTTGGAAATGAAGAGTAGTTACCTTAATGTATGTTCTTACACTTCAGAATGTGTAAAAAGAAACCTTTGGTAACTAGAAAAAAACCCCCCACCAATATAATAATGTGTGGTTTTTACACAACAGGTTTGTGGGTGACTTTGAAACTACTTCCAGGAGATATTCATCAGATTAGAAAAGAATTTCCACACTTAGTGGATAGGTCAACAGCCGTGGCTCGGAAAATGGGGTTTCCTGAGATTATTATGCCAGGTAAGCCATTGTGTAAATTAACGCTGCTTTGTTATATTTTAACTTTCTTAAAATGTCTCTATGCATGCAAACTTCTGGGGAGAATAAATGAATTTGCGGTGTGGTAAACCTTAGAAATAATAGATCATCAAAGGATTTTTCTCTCACCTGAAAGAAATGTAAAATACTTTGGTAATACCTGCCACGTGCTGCATCCATAAATAAAACTGACAACCCCTTCCAAAAAGACATGGTATCACGGCGATGGTGGAAATTCTCCTTTTCCAGTGTAGAAAAACGTATGTGAAGTACATGCATCATATCTCCCTAGCAAGGGCATATCTAAAACTTATGTCTCCGGTGATGAATCCACAGCAGAAACTTTTTTTTTCTGAGGAACAGGCTTGATTTAGAGATATGCAAGCCTCTTAGAGTTTGTACTGCGTTTGGATCATGTATTTGAAAGAAAGCCATACTGCCTTTTTAAAATTCATATATTCTATGGATGTTAGATTCTGGTGTTTACAAAAAAAATCCTACAAAAATGTGATGCTTCGCAAAATAAAAACTGCCATAAGCAGCAGGCTACAGAAAAAAACCTCCGTGCTGTTGTTTTCAGATGGATGGGCTCTTGAGGGTCCATTAGATACCTTCAAAACTCATCCCAGTTGCAGCTCTCCCTGTGGTTGCTGACTGTGTGATTGTCAGATGTTTTACTGTATATCCAGTATGGTGTAAGTGCCTCTGCTTGTTGTGATCATATGTTAGCACATAAACCATCTGCCTCATGAAATTACTGGAAATCCCCTTTCTGTGATTCGTTTTTAAAATTTCAGTTGATCTGTGGTGTAGTTGAAGAGCATTGTAAGACAAAGCAAATCCAGCCCTCCCCTGCAACCCCCTGCCAGGGAAAACACCAAACTGCTTCCTGATGTCACGGGTTAAACAGACCTCTCTTGGCTGTTAAATATTTCTAAATTGCAAAGTATCTGTGTATGGGATAAATCAATGACTGTGTCCTTTCAAAAAAGTTACGTAAACAAAAAGCCCAACAAAACCAACTAAACAAAAAAACCGAAAAATGGAACTGAGTTGCTTTTGAAGTAATATGGTACTTGCTACAAAAAAGACATTGAGGTGCTGGAGCACATCCAGAGAAGGGCAATGAAGCTGGGGAAGGGTCTAGAGCACAAGTGTGGTGAGGAGCAGCTGAGGGACCTGGGTGTTGAGTCTGGAGAAAAGGAGGCGTGGGGGAGAACTTCTTACTCTCTACAACTCCCTGAAAGGAGGTTGGAGCCAGGTGGGGGGTTGGTCTCTTTGAAGTAACAAGCGATAGGACAAGCAGAGACAGTCTCAAGTTGTACCAGGGGAGGTTTAGGTTGCATACAAGGAACAATTTCTTCCCTGCAAGGGTTGTTAAGGGCTGGCCCAGGCTGCCCAGGGCCATGGTGGAATCCCCATCCCTGGAGAGGTTTCAAAGCCATGGAGATGTGGTGCTGAGGGACATCAGCAGTGCTGGGTTAACAGTTGGACTTGATGATCTTACAGATCTCTTCCAACCAGAACTGTATGATTCTATGATGTGCTATTCTTTCAGTCCAGAAATAATGTGTGATTTTTTTGTTTTGATTCAGCTTGCTGCCCTATGACTTCTTAGTTGAGATTTCAGAAGTCTTAGCACAATTTTAGCCAAACAGCTGTTTTCAGTATTACAAGTTTTGAACATTCAAGATACCGCGGCTTTGAAACGTGTTGCCATTACTAAAACATGTGGTTGTTGTTTCTGCCTATCACAAATCAATAGGTGTAAGTGAAAATTGCTAAGAGCTTTGTGCTTTGCTTTTTCTTTTAGGAGATGTTCGTAACGACATCTACGTAACGTTGGTTCAGGGAGATTTTGACAAAGGCAGTAAAACAACAGCGAAGAATGTAGAAGTTACAGTATCTGTGTATGATGAAGATGGCAAAAGATTAGAGGTATTGAAGTATTTAATGTTGGGCTATTTTTGATTTTGATACATATCTGTTTAAGCCTGTTTACTGTCTTCATATTTGTCAACTTCAGTCTTAATTTCTTCTGTACAACAAAGCTTTCTCATTTGCATAATTAAACATGTCTTGCCACGTCAGTTCACTCACGTTGATACTCATTTCATGAGGAGCTCTGAGCATGAGCTGTTCTGTCTTATCTTGAACTACCTCACTGATTTTTTTTTGTTTGTTTTTTGAATGAAAATATGGATTTTAAGATAGACATAAACATTTTGTCTTTTGTTTGTGTTTTCAAGAGCGTTATTTTTCCTGGTGCTGGTGATGAAGCCATCTCAGAGTACAAGTCAGTAATATATTACCAAGTAAAGCAGCCTCGCTGGTTTGAGACCGTGAAGGTATAAAAACTGTTACAGTAACTTCCTCTGTGTGGGTTAATATGCAATTAATATAGATTTCAATGGAAAGCCTTGAGAAACAGAACGGGAAATTCAATGCTTGTGATAGTGATTAGCAGGACAAAAGGAATACCTGAACTGGGGCAGGCTTTTGGAGACTGCTGGAAAATAGATTGGACTTTTATTGCATAAAATAAATCTTATTTCATCCTTTTGGTCAAGACAAACATTATGGGGACACTCCAATGTGTGTTTATGAATGTTTTACTCTTATTTCCCTGAAGCTGACCTAGAGGAGCAGGATATTAAGGTTAAAACATAATTGCTGTAGTGTTGAACTCATCAGTGGTTTGGGATCTGGCTGATTGTGCTTTAAGCATGCTGAATTTGCTTGGGTAGTAACATTTTAGCTTAAATGCCAAGTTTTAATATTACAGAGGAGGCTGGTGTTAGCTTTATGAAATATATTCCATCTAGCAGTAGTCAGTGGGAGCAGTATATGGGAGAAGAGACTTACAGCTACTCCTTACACCGTTGTTTTAGGTCCAAAGCTGCTCTTGGATCTGTAGGCAGAGAGTGGCTGCTAGGGAATGGCAGAAGCCTAGACATGGTGTTGGGGAGCCTGAACGTGGGTGTGATTAAGAAAATATGATGACTGGAGCAAAAATCCTGGGGGAGAAGAGCATTGGTTGCATCTCTGCCTATTGCTTACATCACATGGATCAGAGATACACTAATAGTGTATGTAGTGCAAGTGTTGCGTAGATAACGGGTATGTTAAGAATTTGTTCCTTGCTGCTGTTGATAGTTGTGTTCACCTCTACCAGCCCAACTTAAGAGGGGCTCATTCCTGAGCTGGGAGGAGTGGCAGGAGAGGCTTTGAGGTTACAGCCCAAGATCTGAGGTTGCAGGTCTTATTGGGTGGCTTAACAGGCTTGCTTCGTTCTTCCTCTTTTTCTTGGTGCAAGTATTGGCACCTCAGTCTTGGTGCAAGATTTTCCTGGGGCATCTGTGACCTTTCAAAGTCTTCTATGTCAAAACGGAGCTGGTATGTAATCTTTTTGAAAGCGCTAAGCATATTGTTGCAAGCTGTCTAGATAAGCTTTGGTAGCGGTTGATGATGTCTGAAGATACTGCACTGACTATTTTCTTTCTCCATCCTCTTTCTCAATACGTGAAGGTCGCAATCCCCATTGAAGATGTGAACCGCAGTCATCTAAGGTTCACGTTTCGTCATAGATCATCACAGGACTGTGAGTAATTCAGCCTTTTCCTTATGGTTCTTTTCAGTGTCTGGTGGCAAAATCTGTTGGAACAGGCATGACGTTCCTAATTGTGATTGACTATTGTAATGGCTTTTAGTGTGGGCATAAGTTGGTTTTTTTTTGGTCTAAAAGATACTTGAGAGCTTGTGGTTTTCCTCATCATGTTGCTGGCAGCTGAGATGCTTTGAGCTGTTGATGATGAGATTGAGACAGCCGCACATCTTCCATCTGTCAACGGTTTGGGGATTTGCCTCGTTGTGATAAAGTTCGTTCCATATAGTGGTTACAGGGGCTGGCTTTTGACAGAAAAATCTTTCTAAATCCACGGCAAAATTCTTTGCTGTGGAATAAACATGTGGACAAAAGTATTAATCAGGTAACATCCACTTGATCTGTATTAAGATGTATAATATTCTTCATGTATAACATGTAGCATGTCGTACACTACCCCAGAGCAGTTTAGTTGAAGCTCTATATTTTGGAAATTGATAATTAATAATTTACTTGTTACTTAGAGAATGATACTTGATAATGTAAAAAAGTCCCAAAAATCAGCATTGTTAGTGTCCAGATTGTGATTGTGCACTACAAATCGCTAGAATCAGAAATATTTCTCTTATGATTCAAAAATTTAGGCTGGCCATGGTTTTAATATTAAATAGAGGCTGTGCCTTAGGGCTGCAGGGTTTTCTCACAGGCTTCTTGTAGTTGATCTCAAGTTGATGATACTTTCCTTCTGGTTGTGCTTCTGAACTTTGTGATTTCTACTTGCCCTGTTGCTTTGTACCTTTAATAATAGATTTTTGAATAATGAGAGTGAACTGAAGGATTTTTCTAGTTCTCATTGGTGGTAGAGTGGGTCAGCTCTCAGAAACTTGACCACTTCATCTGTGGTTATGGATCCAAATCCTGTTTAGGTTCTAATGTTCCCCCTCCAAATGATAGAGCCCTGATGAGATCCTCAATGCTCATCTTTTAAATCATTATTCTAGGTACCAAGCACTGCTATTATTCCAGTTCCTAAAATCCTGGACATTATAAATGCATCAAATTTCTGCTTTGTTTTTAAGAAGCTGCCTTAATCCAGCTTTCTGAAAGAGCAGACAGAATAAGAAAAATTTAAGCCTCTAGGTACTGTTGGTGTGGTCAGATGCTTAAGCATTTATTTTGCTTTTTTTTGGTTGTGTCGTGTTTAGAAGACTCCTAATTTCTTGTACACTTTTTCCATCTGATTATCTTCTCTATGGTCATTCATGTCCAGGTTCTCATTTTTTTTGAGATTTGGGTAGATTGTCAATATAAGTATCAAATAATTATGTGGTGGTTTAGTTTGTTTGGTTTTTTTGTTGTTACAGCCAAAGATAAATCTGAGAAAATATTTGCCCTAGCATTTGTGAAGCTCATGAGATATGATGGAACAACTCTCAGAGATGGAGAACACGACCTTATAGTTTACAAGGTAGAATTTTGAGATACTTCAGTCTTTCTCTAGCAGCTGGCTCAGCTATGACTGACTTTTAAGGAATTACTGTTAGAGAATTGCACAGAAAAATGTGTTCTAGATTATGCTGTTAGATAAAGGAACTAAATAGCAACTACTGTGCAATGTACACATTTGGAGATTGATTGTTAAACCTTGAATATGTTTTGCTGGGAGTGTTTTAATTTCAAAGGCACATGTTACTGAGTTTTATGTGGGTTTTCATGGCTGGGAAGAGTTACTTCTGTAGCCCTTTATCATATCTTGACTCTAATCTGTAGACAGATTAGTGCTAAATTACTGTTATTAAAGAACCATTGGATAGCTCCAGTTCTGGAGCGAACCTAAGAAAATCTAGTGTAAATAATATAATCTTATTATTACCAAGATTTTTTTTTTACTTGATATTTTCAAATTGTTTCATGCTGCATTTAAAACACCACTGTAGGCAGAAGCGAAGAAGCTGGAGGATGCCTCGACGTACTTAAGTCTGCCATCCACCAAAATAGAGCTGGAGGAAAAGGGACACTCTGCAACAGGGAAGAGCATGCAGAACCTCGGGAGCTGCACCATCAGCAAAGACTCTTTCCAGATTTCTACTCTAGTTTGCTCAACAAAACTTACCCAGAATGGTAAGTTCATAGAAGCGGTGGAGTTTCCGCTCCTCGCAGCTGGAGAGGGGTTGCAGGTACTGACTTCCCTGCCTTCTCCATCCCCCTTCCTCTGTGAATGAGCGATTGGGGTTTTTGCCACACAGTCCTGGGTTAAATTGTCTGGATGCAGCAAAAGCATCTACTGAATGTGTGTGTTATCCAGCCTGTTCTCTGCCCATGGGCTTTGCTTTAGATCAGTACATGTCTCTAAAAAAAAAAAACCCAGAAGAATCCCAACTTAAATGGAAGCAGGAATATTGTTTGCCATATAGTTGAGACTTTTATACTGAAGCGCACTGAAAACAGGCTCTGTGGCATTTTATTTCTCTGTGAGTATGAATAATAGCACTAAAGAAGATGAGTTTGCTTTCAAGAGTAGGTAATACCATGGCTCTGCTCCCACATAAGCTGCTTTATGTTATTTCCAAAGTGCAATATCCATATCTTATGCCTGAAGAAAGCTCTGATGTTTTCTTGTGTTGGGCAGAAGGGATGTGAGCATGAGGATGCATTGCGTGGAGGTCACACTCATGTTCACACCGAGTACCAGGAGTGCAGTTGGCATATTTTATTCCTTTTAAAACTTGCCTTATATATGTTTTTCATGCGTATTTGTCAGCTGGCTGACTGCATCCAAAGGTTGTGGAAAGTAGAGCTGATGGCAGCCACCAAAACAGATATTTCACATTGCCAGACTGTGCCCTCTCTCATTTTTGTGCTTCGTTGCCATGGAGCAGGTCCCTTGTTCTCTTCGCTGCACCAGAAGTAGACTCAGGAGTGTGGGTGGGTCATTGAGATGAGTGAGTCATGCCAGGGAAAGGGATTGTTCCTTCGTGACTCAGGAGAAGGGAGCTCAGTTTGGGTAGATCTGTCAGGAGTGCAGGTTGTGCATGAGGAGGCCTTGAGGAGGGTGGGTGGGAATAATGATTTCAGTGTCACATTGAGTTCCCCTCTGTCCAGGGGGAAGTTCCTACTCTGGTGTGACTTCATAGTCAACTCATAATTTTATTGCCGTGTTGCAGTGGCATCTCCATTAGAGCACATCCTCGGCGTTTCCTATTCGGAGCACATCAGAGTCCCTGCAGTCTGGCAGCCTTGTAGCCTAAAAGGGTGTTCAGCAAGAAATTCGGAACCTGATTTTGGAATTTCATAGCAAGGACGGGATCGTAGCTCAACAGTGACACGGTGGGTTTGGCGTTGTGTGGAACGCAGAAACCTGCATGTGGAGTTGAGCTGCTTTTTGTTTGTATTATGAATAAATTTTCTTTTCCCCTCAAGTCTTTCCTGGTGCTTGTTAGTGGTTAGAAGTATTTCATAGTGATCAATATACTGACGTTGGTTTCACCAAACTGTTATTAAAACGAAGACAGAGCATTGCTTCATGCTTAACTTACACATCATTTGCTTTGAACTTTTGATCTTTATTTAAATGCTACAGTTAATTATGTTGTCAGTGAAACTTTGAGGAAAAAGTTGCCAAAGCCTTTTCTCTCTGCAAAGTATTTTGACATTATTAAACAAGATCACCGTGTATCCTTGAGCAATTGAGACAAGAAACAAAAAATAATTCATCATTAAATGCCTCCCTCCAGTATCATCTTTTGTCCAAAATTGTCAGCGCTTTTCAGATTATAGTTTCTGAAGCTGATTTTAATGTCTGTAAAACTGTTTTTTAATGTTCTTCCTTTACAAGGAATTAAAAATCCATAGTTTTCCTCATTTGCCAAAATACTGAGCCAAAACCACAATTTTTTTTTTCTTTTGGTTGTCTGTAACAGTTGTTTCTTCACCCTCCATAAGTATCTTCGAATTGGCTTGAAGACTTCTTTTTAGTAATTCTGAACATATGTTAATAAATCATATGGCTCTTTCTGCATTGTATTTGATGTCACAGACAATTTTGTTTGCATATAAGCTCTTTGAACACTCACTTGACTTTGAGTTCTCTGTGAACAGTAAGTTTTTAATGTTGCTTTTCTGTTGGTAATTGATGGCCTTAGCATCTCCAAAATAGCAAACTTGGCCCCTGGTAAGACTTCAGCTATTTTCTTTGAGGGGAAAATGAGAATGTGAAGTATCTATTTAGTTAACATTTGAGCAGTTTAGTGATTTCTGGCAGAATATATTAAAGCAACACATTTCTTGGCCTTTTCTTAGATTTTTGCATTTAATTTTGAGGAGTAGCAGCAATGTAAGCCAAAGAGGAGGACCATCTGAAAACACACTAAAAACCTCCAACCTCCTCAGGAATCAGTGAGGAGATCAGCTCTTGGGGGCATCAGAAGTTGCTGTTCATCATCACCTTGCCTCATGACCAGGTTTTCCTCCCTTTGCCAAGTCAGAAGAGAATGTTCTACCTTCCATACCCACAGGACTACAGCAGTCTGTGCCTTTATTCTGCTCTCAAGACTTCATGTGACAAATATGCCCTTTATGGGCTGAAGAAATGCTTTGACATAAACATCAAGTGGCTTTTTGTGTAACGAAATAGAGCTTCTCTATTAAAACTCTGGAATTTAAGAATTGAGAGGAAACTGAAGCTAGAGAGCTGTGTGTTGAAGCACTGCTGTCACCTCATATATGAACAGGCAACTGGGGACTCTACCTTCTCTAAGGGGTGGTTGACTCCTTTAATACCTGACTTGGTTTGCTACTGATTATGTGTTGTGGGGCACTGAGTGAATCTGTGACACCCCAAGTTTGTGGGTTTTTTGGTTTGTTTTGGGTTTTATTGGCTTTCTTTGGTTTTTCTTTGGTTTTTTTTAAGGTCAAAAATGAGACATTTGATCCCATATGTTAAGGGCTATCTGCTTGCAGTAGATAACATCTCAGTAGATCTCTCTGGGTGTCAATGTTGCACCTTCTGTTCTTCAGGTGAATAGGAAGGGCTGTTTTGTATCTATTCCTGATGTCATGTCCAAGTCAGGGTTGTGTGTTGATTTTGTTTTCCTTTTTCTGCCTGTTGAGCTATGACAGACTGAGGTCTGGTTTCCTCCTGCATAGGAGGAGTTTTGATGTAGTTTTTGTAGTTGAATCTTCTTTTTCTGTCAGCTAGAAGGTGGAGGTCTTCTGCCTGAAGGACTCTAACCTCTAGATAATTGTGACTGTTACTGGAGTCAAGACTTTGAGGAACTAAGGAGATGAGGCCTTCAGGAAACAGTTGAGAGGAATTTTGCTTTGTCATTCAGCACAATTGGTAATTTAAGAAAAACCAACCAAACAATACACATGAGAAGACAAATTCAGGTGCTACAGTGGTGTAAAAGTGAAGATAATCATAGAATTAAAATGGGTCCTAAAGAGTGGAAAATCAAATGCTTAGTCAAGAGGGAAGATTATTTCAAAGAACTCAGAAATGTAAATAGAATGGAAATACCATCTAACTTTCATTCGGTGACTGGGCTTTGAGAAAACTTTGGGTATCTCTATAGGGAAACCTTTGCATAGATACAGGTCAAGGAAAGCGTTATAACCAGGTAGTTGGACCATTTGCTTTCAACTGATGGAATACATAAGATGTAAAAGAAAATCTTCATTTTTAGTCAGTATAAATTACATTAACCCAAATACAGTTGCTGTTGGTTACTCGGCAGGCTAGATGTTCATTCTGACCCTTTGCAATTGAAAATCCTCCTTCTGTCTTGTTCCTCTGATACTTTCTGATGACATAAATCTTGCTTACCCTGGGCTGACTGCAGTAATTACTATTTAGTAGAGGTTTGCATTATTATCCTATTTTGCTTGTATTATTTCATACCTAGACCTATTAAAAGAGTAGAGTTAACTGACCAACTGGTACTTTGCTGGGGTTAATCCTTGCAGGAACAGAGCGAATGCACATTTTTACGGTACAATGTAACTTATTTTTACATTTCTGGTAGTTCTTTCTGGACTGTAGTGACATTTTCTGTTGACATGTATATTCATTTAGCATTTGCTGTATCACCACGCTGAAGGTACACATGGGTTTGCTTTCTTGGGGCAATAAACAATGCTGTTCAGATGATTTTCAGATAATTTCTTTTGTCAAGCTGGTGCCTTTTTAGAAGTCAGGCTGAAACCCAATTCAGTGGTGGAAAGCTGATGTAAACACATTAATGAAACACTTTGGATACTCATGGAAGAATGTTTATTTTTCTTCCGGAAGTAATTTTTCTGTTGATGGTGAGCTTTTATGGCTTTGGTTTCAGCCTATAGACATCTTATAGGATATATTAAAAGAATAAAAAAAAAAAATCAGGGCTGGGATTGTTCAAAGCTTTAGTGTAGTAAAACACTTCTGCTCCCAAAGAGGTGACAAAAAGGCTTGGTTTGAGTGCTGCTCAGAAGGGGATCTATCCCAAAGACAACCACAGTCCAGTCCTCCGGAAGTAATTTTATTTATTGCTTAGAATGGAAGATTTTGGGGAAAGTATAGCCACTGCTCTAGGTCTCTGTGTATAATTCCAGAACATACCCTGCAGGTGCATGTCTTGGTAAACATTTTGCTGGTTGCTTTGGAAGTTTGAATAAAAGAAGTGAGGGCCCTGTTGGTTGGGAGAAGCCATCTGTCCTTATTGTTTAGGAGTGGCATCTCAACAAATCTTAGGGTGGGTTTAACTTGCTGGGACTCCAGTGTGGTTGTTAACATTTACTAGAGTGGTTATTTGTGGGGGGAACTCCAATTGTGACACCCTCAGACGTTTTCCTTACAGAAAACTGAAAAATCAGAGGATCTGAGTGGTTTGTGTTGGAAGGGACCTCAAAGATCATCTGGTTCCAACCCCCCTGCCATGGCAGGGACACCTCCCACTAGACCAGGTTGC
>JAVSBS010003761.1:0-34303 GCA_033124195.1 Coracias cyanogaster | reverse complement strand
AACCTGCCCTAGATTCTATGGTCCTGCTTGGCAGGGGGGTTGGACTAGATGATCTCCAGAGGTCCCTTCCAACCCCTAACGTTCTATGATTCTATGTGGAGGACCAACTCTGTGATATAACCCTAAACCGCATGATAGCTTGGAAAGAATCGATGCATTGCACCCTGACTGCATGTCCTGCCGTCTCTGACGGGCCAAACACTGCTGCTGGAGGGCTGGATAATTGTACAGATGGTAAGCCCCAGGTCACTCACATCACTATGATTAAAACCTCATGCTTCACAGTATCAAGTATTATTACAGGTAACAGCAAGATTTGCATAAACGTACAGCATAGGACCACCAGATCACATCTGGTCTCATTCTAAGTGGGTTTTGTTTGCTTCTTCCAAACCTCAGAGTCTTTGGTTGTGCTCATGACAGGAATACAGATTTGCTGATGATGTAGAGGAAGAGATACGGCCTTCATGGACCAGTGGTGACTATTAGGAAGGTCACGGTGAACCCAGAGTAGCTGTGCTCTAGGGTCCTTATCCATAGGGCATATATGAAATGCAAGCACTCATATTCATTAAACCTTGTAACCCAAAGAACTGAGGTTGTGTCCAACACTGATGATATAACTTCGGAAGATAAACTCAGTACCAGCTGCAGAAGGGATCCCAGACGCAAAACTGTTTCTGCCCTCTGGGTATGACTCGTTTTCATGCTGCTTGGTCTCCCCACACCCTCAGGAGGGGGCAAGGAGCTACTCTGTCCATCAGACTGACAGGACCAGCAGTCAAATTTCATGCCTGCCATTCCCCTCCAGCTCAAGGGCAGTAAGATAAAATAACTGCTGCCAACGTGTTTGCTCCTGCCCATGGGCCAGGCAGCAGACAGCCGTGCCTTTACTCTGCCTGCATGGCCAGGTCTCACATCCCTTCCCCACCATTGTTCAGCTCTGGCACAAAAAGAGAAGGACTTGCAGCCTTCCCTTTTGACCTCAGGCTTGCTCACAGACACCTGGAAGGGGTCTGGAAAGGCAGCTTTGTCATGCTGACTTGAAAAGCCAAGCCTGGCTGAGCATCGCACTGATGGCAGGAGGACTGCAGGAAAGGCTGAGATGTGGCTGGTGCTGCAGGATGTGGGTGGTGAGAATGAGAAAGGCTCTGGCAGGGAAAGGAACCACAAGGTGGTAACCAAGAGACCATCACACCTGCCTTTGCCTGCCTGTCTGGAAACGTCTCCATCCCAGCTTGTTCTAGGAAGGTGAATTTAAAACAGGGTAAATATTTTATTCATTTTTTCTTCTACTGTCTTCTTAGTTAGCATGTTTAAACTACTAGAATCAAATCCACAGCTTCAGAAGCATGAACTTGATTCATGGTGGAAATCAGTTTCTGGAGAGCTTCCACCTAATGATTTAAATACATTGCTCTCTACAACTACCTAAAAGGAGGATGTAGTTAGGCTGGTGCTGGTTTCTTCTCCCAAGTAACGAATGACAGGATGAGAGGTAATGACCTCAAGTTGCATCAGGGGAGGTTTAGATTGGATATGAGGAAGAAGTTCTTTATGGAAAGAGTGGTCAGCCATTGGAACAGGCTGCCCAGGGAGGTGGTAGAGTCACCATACCTGGAGGTGTTCAGAAAACGGGTAGACATGGCACTTCGGGACATGGTCCAGGAGTTAGAGAGGTGTTGGACGAAGATTGGACTAGATGATCCTAGAGGTCTTTTCCAACCTGAATGATTCTATGAGTCTATGATTATCTTTCAGTCACAAATTGAGGTGTTGTAGATGCACTGTGAACCAACTAGTGTCCTCAAGAGGCACTTGTAGTACATGTAACATGGTCTGGTGACCTCAGCATGCTGCCTTCTTGCCCTTGGCTTCCCTTCCATCAGGTGCTGGTAGTTTGTAAGGCACGAGATAGTACTAGTTCAAAGGCGATCTGTACATAAAGCTTTATTGGTTCAACCTCACCTGTTCTCAGTGGCCTTTCCCATGAAGACAGCAGCATTTTGGTATTTGTGAAATAATCTTGTAGTCACAGTCCAGTTAAATCTCACTAAATACCAGTTTGTATCACAAAACTCTGATAGTAAGTCTTGTTTACGGTGCCCTCTCCAAGAGGGATTGCAGCCAACCGCTCTTGCAAAGTTTGGACCTGTGGGGTTTTTCTAGTTTTGGTTTGGTTTTGTCCTATTTATTTATTTATATTCTGATGAGTATTTTGGAAATCAGCTGGCTTGGTGAAAAGGAAGTTTGATGCCTTCTGCTCCAAGAGTGTTTTTGCAAAATAACCTGGCAAACCACGGCCTGGCTGTAGATCCAGAGACCTAATTTTTAAACTATCATTTGTTTCTCGTGTTTCAGAGACCCCTTCAGTCTGCTCAAGAGGCCTCTGTATAGCAGAAAAAAACCCAGATAATCCAAACCCCCTCCATCCTAACCCTAACCCTCATCTCCTTTGGGTTTTGCTCATTGGTTGCCCTCCCTCTGCCTCCAATCATACAACAAGGCCAGAGGGCCACAGTAACTGCAATCCATGTGGCTCTTGGTCTCATGGCCCACCAGGAGCTGGTCATCCCCAGCCTTCTTCTTGGCTAGGGATTGGTCACTGATTTGTCAGCCAGTTCTAATACCTGAGCACTGTCAAGCTAAAAGATTGGTGATGCATCTGCTCAGCTCTGTGTTGCCTCCACAATAAAAGGACCAAGGTAGCAAACCTCAACAGCTCAGAGCCACTCCTAGAGATGGACTTCACACCTTGCTCTCACTTGCTCTGCTCTGTTCCCCTCACACCTATGTGCCTTGCCTGTCCCATGAGTCTCTTGTCTTTCAGCTCTAGATCTCTCTTCTCACTTAACATCCTCCTATTCCCTTTCCTGTTTCATTCCTGTCCCTCACCACCATGGGAAGGACACGTAAGCAGGTCTTCCCCAACTAGTTTCAGCCATATGAATGCTGTGCCTTTTGACTCCTTGCATGAAGTGAACAATAGAGAAGAGGCCAACATGTTCATTTAGGGAAGGAGAGCCGAACCACATCATTTCCATCCTAGTGTGTGGGGAGCAACATGCCAGCCTCCTTAATTTACCCCACCACCCCTCAGCATGGAGATGCCTGAGCCCTGGGCTTTCTTTCTGAAGGGACTAGCCAAGCCCTTGTCCAGTTGGCAATGGTGGGAACTGAGTCCCTTCCCAACTGTGGCCATAGAAGCTGTCCCACGAGCATCCAGCTCTCATCAATGTGTTAATAAGCAGCTTTGTTCTGCGTCATCTAACAATATCATAGCAGCAGGAGTTTGTACAGCCACAAATTACTAGCGCAGGAGAACCATCAGGCCAGAATGAGATACATCCTAATGCTCTCGTTGGAAGGGGACAGGAAGACGAATGCTGGGGACACTTTTCTTGCCGCAGCCTCTCAACCCTGCCAGCTGGGCTGTGTTGCCACCACTAGCAAGTTGCTTCCCTGTGCCAAGGCCAACAGAGCCCCTGGCACCCTACCCCATTGCAGAGGCACTCTGCTCTTGGCTGCCTCAGGAACCCAAGTCAGGAAGGATGTTTTTGCACTTGTCATTTCTCAAGGAGGGAGGAACATCTCTCCCAGCTGCTTCAGCTGAAATCCAGTCTTTATGTAATCAAACATGACCTCTAGCTGCCTGTGTTTAAGGCTGCCATCGCTGCGATATCATTCATACGGTTAGGACTAAGTCATCCATCTCCTCAACTATAAATACCTTATAATCATCCTAAAGGACCTGCAGTACTTCACAGATGAAGATGCCTAGAGAACAGGGTGGTTCGGCTGTGAGCATCACTTCACTCCTGAAATGCAGCTGCCTCTTAGTGTGGAACGTACGGCAGATTTTAAATGGCTTCTAGTAACTTTGACCGGCAGAAAACCCACGGAAATCGCCAAAAGGATGGAGAGCCACCCACACCCAATCTGCAGCCAGGATAATACACTGTGTTCATACAAGCGCTTCTGCAGAAGCTCTGTCCGGACCAGCTCTGCAAGCTCATCCCACATTGCTCCTAGTTTTGCATGGCAGGAAGAGTGCAAGAGAGGGAAAAACCATCCTTGCTGTTTTAAACACCACTAGGCACTCCTGCCAGGCTCTGCAATGCCTTATGAAGGCATGCTGAGGGAACTGGGGCTGTTTAGTCTGGAGAAGAGGAGACTGAGAAGAGACCTCATTGCCCTCTACAACCACCTAAAAGGAGGTTGTAGTGAGGCTGGTGTTGGTCTCTTCTCCCAAATTACTCATAATAAAATGAGAGGAAATGGCCTCAAGTTGCATCAAGGGAGGTTTAGATTAGATATTAGGCAGAAATTCTTCACTGAGAGAGTGGTTGGGCACTGGAATAAACTGCCCAGGGAGGTGGTGGAGTCACCATCCCTGGAGGTGTTTAAAAAATGAGTGGATGTAGCACTTGGGGCTATGTCTAATGGCTAGAGAGATATTAGGATGAAGGTTGGACTTGATGATGCTTGGAGGTCCTTTCCAACCATAATGATTCTATGATTCTATGAATGTGAGGTGGGAGATCAGAGCAGACACAAAGCCCTTGGAATAGGAGGTTTCTACAAGAAACCCACACTGCCAAAGCTTACATTACACAGTGGGACATTAATTCAACAACTAATGTTTGGGTTGATAATGGCAGGTCCTACCTCCTCTGAAGAGCTCACCTCCCAATCCTACACTCCTCAGGCACCTACAAGGAGTTGAGACTGCAGCAGCCATGTCATGCAGCAGCTCCGCTTTCACAGCCCTGCACATTTAGGATAGAAATCCTTAAGTTTGAGTGCGACGTGTATTAATACAAGCACAGTTTCCTCATCTGCAGCATGCGACAGCAGCTTTACCAATGTGATTCATTCACAGACATCGCTCTCAGGCGCCAGACACCTCTGCTAAGTAGGATCTACTGGCACATCTTGCCTTGAAAGTAATTGCCTCCTCCTCCTTCTCCTTCTCCTCCCACAGCTGCTGGGGAAGCTTCTGAGAACCTTGTGGGAGGGAGAGTGCCTCTCAAGCAGGGAATCTCTGAGCATCCTCCGCTTGCACAGAGGGAGAAGTCGTGTGGAAGTCATCACCCTTAGCCACTATCGCAATGGGAGGCTGATTTATTTGTTGGCTGGTTGGCTGGAGGTTTGAGGGTTGGTTTGTTTTGTTGGAAGGGAGGAGAGATTGCATTGTGGTAAAGAAGTCACATCTCCCTTTTCCTGTGCATTTGCAGAGACCAGAGGATAGCAACTATTCTTCAGGAGGGCAGCCAAAGGGTGGTTTAGCCATGTAAGAAGTGTAAGAACTTTCTTCCAAGGGTGCAACACAGCTTTCAAGGCTGTGGATGGATAGAAGGGCTGGGCTTTTGGTTTGTAACAGTGTCAGTCTGCACAAGTGTCTCCACCATTCTTGTGCCTGAATAGACCTTAAATCTTAGACCATAGCATAGCCCAGACCACCTACCTGGGATAGAGGATCCTACGGCATCCTGGGGAGCTAAAGGGGTATTGGAGGGAGTGGTCAAGGCAAAATTGGTTCATGATGTCATGTGGTTGAGATTTCAGTAAAACTGGGCTTGGAGACTCCAGTCTTCCCTCACAGGGCTCCAAAACCATCCCTGGCTTGGGGAAACCCTGAGTGGAACTGGAGAGTGGTGGTCAGGATGGAAGCCAGACAAGGCACCATGTTCTCCCTGGGCTTCCAGATGCAGAGACAGCAGTGGTGGGAACTGCAAGCTGTTGTCCCAGGTGGAAGGATGGGTAAGATTTCCATGCCAGCAGGTTCAGGGCAGGAGGAGATCAATGACAGTAAAGAAAAACTTATCTCCACTGATACCAGACAAAACTCCTTCCAGAGCCGAAGAGCCCTGTGCACAGCCTCCCCTAAAAGCCTTCTCTCCAACCTGTTGCAGGTGTAGCACATCCCACTGGACCATGGATGAGCTCTGCTTTTCTCTGTCAGCCCCTTCCCTGAAGGCCCTGGCTAATGAAAGAAATCAGGAAAATCAGGTTCTGGAGGAATCATCCTTGGCTCTCCATGCTCTCCTACCAGTTCAACCTCTGTTTCTTTGCATGCAGCTTAATTATCTTCATTAGCAATACAAAGGAGAAAGCTAATGGCTTTGTTTTCTTGTGAATGATAGTTGTTTGCCTGCCTGGGTGTTTGCAGGTTGGGGTATGACAGCAGGAGCTGCTTCTGGACCTGTTCAAATTTGCCAAGACCAAAGCAGCTCTGCCTAGGATTTACCCTGGGAAGCCTGATCTTTGCTCAAGGAGAGAAAGCAGAAGGTCCCCCAGTCCAAGGACAAGCCAGGATGGTAGTGAATCAATGTGGGAACATCTGCTTGTGGCTCACGGCTTACACAGGCCTGGGAGATAATCACAGAGAATACACCAAGAAATGCTGCCTCTCGCCCTCACACTTTAAGAGCTCACAGCAGTCATAGAATCATTCAAGTTGGAAAAGACCTCTAGGATCACCAAGTCCAACCTTCATCCCTACATCTCCGTGACCCCTAGACCATGTCCCGAAGTGCCACATCTACTCCTTTTTTGAACACCTCCAGGGATGGTGACTCCATGGTGACACCAGTCACAATGTTGCAACACTGAATAACATGGGATGGAAAAGCTGCAGCAGCACGGCTGTAGGGCACATGGCATTAGTGTTCCTGTCAGGCTCCCGTGGCTCCACCAGGGTTTTCAGTTAAATAGCAAAATAAGGAAAGCACACAAGAGATTGCACAGGGAGAATAAAGCTTATTCTCAGCCCAGGCCAAAAGACTCACTGCTGTGAGCAGCCAGAGGTGGGGGCATGGGACAGCTCTTAGAATCATAGAATCATGAAGGTTGGAAAAGACCTCTAAGATCGTCAAGTCCAACCATCAACCCAACACTACCATGACCACTAGACCATGTGCTGAACTGCCATGCTTTTTTTGAACACCTCCAGGGATGGTGACTCCACCGGGGGTGGAGCAGGGCAGCGTGTTCCAATGCTCAATCCCTCTTTCAGTAAAGACATTTTTCCTAACCTAAGTTTTCCCTCTCTCCAGCCACTTTTGGTCACCTTAGAACTTAAGTGTCTTACTTGCCTTGCCTAGTGAAACCAAAGGCAGAACTACTTACACGGGTAAAGCATAGACCAGGTCTACTTCATCCTGTCCATGAGTGGACACATGCAGAGACAGTCCAAAATACATCCAAAAGTGCTTGATTTCACAGGTGAGTCTCCAGGCCTTTGCACCCACAGTGGTTCCCCCTGAGCTATAGAATCATTTAGGTTGGAAAAGACCTTTAAGAGCATGGAGTTCAACCATTAAGTCATCACTGTCAGCACATCACCAAACCATGTCCCTCAGCACCACAGCTCCACAGCTTTGGAACCCCTCCAGGGATCTGGACTCCACCACTACCCTAGGCAGCCTGGGACAGACATTTCTGGGAAGACATTTTTCATATCCAGCCTAAACCTTCCTCGGTGCAACTTGAAGCTGTTTCCTCTTGTTGAATTCCTTGTTCCTTGGGAGAAGAGATTGATCCCACCTGGCTTCAACTTCCATTCAGGGACTTGTAGAGAGTAAGAAGGTCTCCCCCAAGCCTCCTTTTCTCCAGGCTCAACCTAGTCCCTCAGCTGCTCCTTACAAGACTTGTGTTCTAGACCCTTCAGCAGTTTCATTGCTCTTCTCTGGACATGATTCAACCCCTCAAGGGCCTTCTTGCAGTGAGGGGCCCAAATCTGAACCCAGTATTCAAGGTGCAGTCTCATCAGTGCTGAGTACAGGGAAATGATCACTACCCTGGTCCTTTTGGCCACACTGGTTAGCTGTGCAGTAGATCACCTTGGTGGTACAGTGTGGAATCAGCTACTTCTTTAAGGGGCTACACCTTTCCCTTAACCTCCTGTTGATGCTATGGCAGCACATCCTAATTGCAACCTCTTTGTTGAGGGTGTGCACCAATACACAAGAGCCTTTCACACCTGGTTTCTTTTCAAGCCATCCTCATCTGATCCAGGTATGTGCTCTGATTGGGTTCACACCAGAAAAAGCAAGTCAGTGAGTATCACTTCCCTGGAAGTCTCCATTCTGCATGTTATCTAGATAGAGGTCTCCTCATACCACAGAATCATAGTAACTAGGGTTGGAGGCACCTCTGGAGATCATCTAGTCCTACCCCTTGCCAACAGCAGGATCAACCAGAGGAGGTTACTCTCCCGAGCAACATTGTGCAGTCTGGTTTGAATATCTTAAACCACGGAGAATCCACAAACACTCTGGTCAACCTATTCCAGTGTTCTATCAAGCTTACAATAAAAAAGTTTTACAGGAAGAAAGTTTTTTTACTGCTGTGAGGCCCGGACATAAGGGTCAGATGGGGTGAGCCAAGGTGATGATTGATGTACAGATCTAATCAAGAGGAGCCAGACTAATTGACCAAATGTAAATGCGATGGCAAGTTCCCAAATGAGGCAGCATTGACTGAAATGACAATTAAACCCAAACGCGGCCACAGTTGGGGAACTATAAATGTTACAACTACATATTCCATAAAAGTTTATCATGAACATCATTAAACTGCTCCAATATTTTCCAGCATGACAAGACCTGCAAACACCATGAGCAGCAAGGGAGATGGCCCAGCCACACAGTGTGCACAGGCTTTGGCAAGACAGGAGAAATAAGTGCTTTTTGTTTGAATGTTTTCTTTTATTTCACGCGGTTAACATGCTGAAACACCTTTTAGCACCTAGTGCAGATGCAGTTTAACACTTCCAAGGTGGTATTAGCAGGTCACAGCGCACCCCAGGAGGGAGCAGTGTGTGTGGGCACATAAGCATGTTCCTCTCTGCAGAGGACGTGCTGCGAGAGGGTTTGGGCAGCAAATGAAATCTCCATTTAAGAGGAAATTCATGGCATTTATTGCGCACCATCTCAATACGTTTGTTTCCGCACCATCCTGAGAGCTGAAGCTGGGGGCCTGAAGATGTATCTCTACACAAGCATCCCCCAGTTGTCCCGGTGTGCTGTGCCAGGGGAGGTTCAGATTGGATATTAGGAAAAATTTCTTTCCTCAAAGAGTGGTCAAGGCCCAGCCCAGGCTGCCCAGGGAACTGGTGGAGTCACCATCCCTGGAGATGTTCAAAAGACATGTAGCCGTGGCACTATGACTCTATGATATCAGGTCACACTGTGGCTCACATGAGCTGAATCTCTATCAGGTAAAACCCAACCAGAAGATGATAACACATCAAGTAGGCTCCAAGCAACAGCAGGCATTGGGTCATCCTTTGCCCAGGCCCACTAGATTGCAGCCAAAGTAAGACTCCTGCAAAATACAGGGTGAACCTATAAACAGGGGTGGATGGAGAAAAACAACAGTCAGGGTCAGCATCTTCTCTCCTGCTACCCTGAGATATGATTAATGCTTATAAATATCTGAAGGGTGGGTGTCAGGAAGGTGGGGCCTGTTTCTTTTCAGTGGTGCCCAATGATCAGACAGGGGGCAACAGGCACAAAAGAGAACACAGGAAGTTCCACCTCAACATGAGGAGAAACTTCTTTGGTGTGAGGGTGGCATAGCCTGGCCCAGGCTGCCCAGAGAGGTTGTGGAGTCTCCTTCTCTGGAGTCTTTCAAGACCCTCTTGGACATGTTCCTGTGTGACCTGCCCTAGGTGAACCTGCTTTGGCAGAAGGGTTGGACTAGATAATCTCTAGAGGCCCCTTCCAACCCCTACTATTCTGTGATTCTGTGATACCCTACCCCTTGCCGAGGGGCACGTCTGTCCCATGACTGTGCATCTGTGTGTGCATCTGTCACACGAGCCCCTGTCCCTCCTTACCATGTGGCCCCAGACGTGCGTCTCACACGCCACGTTACCCCAGACTGGAGAAGTCTGCTCCAACGGTCTTTGAAGTTTGATGCCACACGGCATTTATCACCATTAAGGGGACCCTACACAGTGAAAGAAATATGGGCTGGGGCCTTGCTTGTGTCTGGTGGGACTGAGTGTTGTGTTGTTTGCTCTCCTGCCTCGTAAATGTCCTTGGGGGGGTGTTGCTGGTTTTCTTGTTTGAGAGCAGATGCTTGGTAGAGTCTGTGCTGTACAAAGGCACAGGAACACGGCTACAGTGTCGAGCAGTATCACAGAATCACAGAACCGTCTAGGTTGGAAAAGACTTTTAAGATCACAGAGTCCAATCATTAACTCAACACTGACAAGTCCTCGACTAAACCATATCCCTCAGCACTGCATCTGAACGTCTTTTAAATACCTCCAGGGATAAGGAATCCACCACTGCCCTGGGTGACCTGTACCAATGCCTTTTTGGTAAAGAAATTCTTCCTAACATCCAATCTAAACTTCCCTCAGTGCAACTTGTGGCTGTTTCCTCTTGTACTATTACTTATTACTTGGTTGAATAGAGCGATCCCCACCTCTCTACAGCCTCCTTTCTGGCAGTTGTAGGGAGTGAGAAGGTCTCCCCTGAGCCTCATTTTCTCTAGGATAAACACCACCGGTTCTCTATGCTGCTCCTCACAGGACATGCTCCAGGCCCTTTACCAGCTTTGTTGCCCTTCTTTGGACACATTCTAGTGCCTCAATATCCTTCTTGTGGTGAGGGGCTCAAAACTAAGCACAACACTGAAGATGTGACCTCACCAGCACCGAGTACAAGAGTAAAATCACCCCCCTGGTCCAGCTGGCCACACTATTCCTGATTCAAGCCAGGATGCTGGTGGCCTTCTTGGCCACCTGAGCACACACTAGCTCATCTTCAGCCACTTGTCAACCAACAAGCCCAGGTCCCTGTCCACCGAGTAGCTTTCCAGCCACTCCTCCCAAAACCTGTAGCATTGCTGGGGGTTGTTGTGTCCAAAGCGCAGGACTCGGCACTTGGTCTGAATATCAAACTGGGTATGTTAAACTGGGACCTGCAAATCCCGACTTCTCTGTTGCTTCTCTTCTGCTGTCATCAAATGACATGGCATAACTTGGGTTCATGCTTATCTACTCTCTTGCTACCAAACCAGAGTGACTGCCTCAGCTCTGCTTCCTGAGGATGGTTCTTGGTAGATCTTAACCCTTGAAGCAGGTCTAGGCTTAACCTTGAGACACCACAGACTGGCTCAGGCTGAAACCACACTGGTAAATATGTTAGAGATTAAACAACATGGTCACTCAAGGGCCAGAGATGGGATGCAGACAACCTGCAAGCTGCCTGCGCACGCAGCATCCTGGATCCAGCAAAAGAGATAGAGGAGACGCGACAGCTGGAGGCAGCGCCAAGAAAGATACTCCAGCCTTCCAGCTCTCTCGTATGGCCGACAGCCCAGAAGATGCTTCAGACCTTCTTTGGAAGCTGGCTGAGGAGTCAGTAAAGCACAGATGAAACTTTGACAGTCTGCCACCTCCCTTCATTATGCACAAAATGCTCCTGCGGGCTGCTGACAGGTTTGGTGACACACAGCACAAACTCCGTGTCGAGCGAGCAGCTCGGCGCCTGTGTCAGCAACCTGGCTAGGATACTCTGGAGACCACCTCTGCAGCAGCAGAGAGGACCCATGGGGCAAACTCCCCTGGCATCAGGGCAAGAGATGATAGAAGACTGAACCCAGAGACTGCTGTGTGCAACAGACCACGGATAAAGGCATGGACATGCTGGTATGCAGGCTGAACCCTGCTCTTGGCAACATCAATGAACTCGGGGTTGTTCGTCAGATCCGTGATTATTGTTATGCTTTAGGGACGCTATACTGGCCCTTAAGAGTCCCAAGAGGAGCCTGGGCCCCACCGTGCTGGGTGCCATCCCAAAGTCAATCTAGAAGGCAGAATATCTCCCCAGGAGCACCCAGCTCAGCCCAGCTCCCCTGCCAGGCTGCCTACTCCTGACTTAGAGCAAGGTGGAAGCCAATATGTTCATGATTTCCTTGAGGCATCTCTTGCCTTGTTGTCCCTCATAACTGACATAGCCACTAAACAGACATTTTGCAATGAGTTAAGCTCCCCATGGCAGCAGAGGTGGTCTCATGACACTGTCCACCTCTTTTGCTAGGAGGGGCCCCCTCCTTTCTCTACAGCCTCCACTTGACTCGTGAACTACCCACATCAGACCCTGTTTGTCCTCAGCAGCGGCCTCTGCTTAGCGACTTTGCTATTTGAGCACGTTTCACACAATTTGAGTTTCCATATGTCAGGCCACCGCTTTAAAAGCCTGCAAGCGTTTAGGAGAGCGGTGCGCAACATTTGGCTTTCAGATCTGAAAGTGGCACTGATCATAAACGTGGGGCTGTCAACGTGATGTGGGCAACATCTGCTAATCCAGCCCTTCACCCAGCCGCTCTCCAAAGCGCTCTTCCAACTGCATAATAAAGCGTGTTGAAGGACGAACAGGATTTTTTACATTTTTTAGCCTGCCTGAATGTACCCGTGCTTTGATCCCAGCTGCTGGGTCAAATTAAAAGAAATCCAGAAAGCAGCCGATGTAAAGGTCAGGCTTTACCTCTAACTGCTCACAGAACCCACTGACATGTGGTAAAGAAACAGAAAACATGTCGACGCTGGAGTTTTGTGTTTGCACGCTTGCAAATTTTTAGTAATATTAAGGGCATTAAATGTGGCTCGTTAACTGTTATGTCCCGCAGCCATATAATGGTGTTGCTTGTTGTTTTTTTTATTTATTTACCCACAGGCCTTTGCAACAAGCTCAGAGAACCAACTGTTGCCGGGCGAACTATTGAACCGCTGCGAAAGCAAAACGTGTTAAATTGCTAGAAAAGGGGAAAACAAATGTATGATGTTTTGTGACATCCACAATCTGGGAAGCTTCACTCCTTTGGACTTCCCAAGGAGAAGAAAGGGATAACTGAAATGTTTGGTGTTTGAAACGTTACGAGCCCAGTAAGAAATCAAGGAATTAAGGATAACAGAACACCTTCAAGAACTGGTTGTTTGAGAGCTATAAAACAGAGTCGATTTGATACGGCCAGCTAAAGAAATGATGCTAGGGCCACCTTTGTATGAAAAAGGACTGGTCACTAACATGGGTAGGTAGGGAAAAATCCCAGCATCAAGCCAGAAATGCCCCCAACCCCCCTAGCCCCTTGGGCAGTGTCCTGTACCACTACGAGAAGCTGCGTTGCTTTTCTGCAGCCTGGAGAAGCTTTTGTGCGCTGCTTTCAATAGCCTTGAATAACTCCATCATTTGCCCATTTCATGGGGCAGAGAAAAAAAACCTCTTAGGCTAAGAAGAAAAGCCCCACGCAACATCATCCTGGGGAAGGGGGGGGAGAAGGGAGGCTGTCTGCTTCCCCACGTGGTCTCCCCGACCTCCCACCCCTTCACCCTGCTTTGCAAACAAACCCACCCCTCCTGACTTTCCAACAGCTGCTCCCAGTCTGCCCAGCTCCCAGATGGCACCAGTTCCCCCCTAACCGGGTACAGCCCCTGGCATCCTGCCAGCTCCCACCAGTATCGGCACGCTCTGGTTTGCCGTGTGCCTGCTGGGGCTCTGCTTGTTCAAACTGGCCAAGGAGGGGGGCGATGCTTCAGCAATTTGACTGCTCATGGATTTGTTCCATCACTTGTTTCTTTGGGGGTTGGACTAGATGACCTTGAGAGGTCCCTTCCAACCCAAACCATTCTATGATTCTGTGATTCCGTGATTCTATGATACTATGATTCTATGATTCCATGATTCTATGATACTATGAGTCTACAATCATCACAATGCCCTCCAAGCCAGATTTTAGAAGCAGATTATTTGCTTCCCACTCTCCCCTGGGCTGAGAAGGGGAGCGAGCACCGCAACCTTCAAAGCATCCTCATACCTCCTATCCAGCTCATAAATACATGTTTGATCCCTGCTTGCTTTCATCTCCCACTGAATTCAACACAAGCTTCCCAGCTCGCGAGAAGAGGGGTCCCAGATGAGAAAACAAGTTGACAGTTGCTTGCAAAGGATTAAGAGTTTCCAGTCACTCAGAGTGGTGCCTGCACTGACGGAGACATGATCAGAGGGAGAAGCTGTATTCAAACTAAACTGAAAAACTACCTCCAGTAAGTGGATTATACGAGTGCTATCATCCAACACGAGCCTCCTTCTGCCATCTCTCCTGGCAGGGGTGGTAGGCGAGGATATAATAATCCATGCACCTGGTGCAGCAGCAGCTCTGCAATGAGATTAAGGAACCTGCTGAGCGGCATGGAAAACTTTGGGGAGCAATTTGCCCCCTTGCTTCTCTATTCCTCCTGCTATGGTGTGTGGAGGGGAAAGAATAGGTCTTAATTCAAGAGGAATTTAGGGCCGTGCATTGATAGTTCCCATGCAAAAGCAGGAGAAGCTGGAAAGGCTGGGAACCTGCTCAGAAGCTCTTAAATCTAGTTTTTAACTTCCCTCCCTTGACTGAGTGTGGTGAGGAGCGTGTCTGCGCACACATAAGTACATGAATGCCATGGTCGCTCCCAGGCTCAAACATCCTGGTTGCAAGCCAAGCAAAACCTCTCTTGTTGCACTTAATTTTGGACGGGGTTAATTCACGCCACTTGTTTCCTCTACTTTTCATACTGAAACGAAAGATTTGTGAAGGGAAATGGGTCACGTAAAGCAAAACTATTTGCTCCATCTGAAACAAAACATTTTCCTTTGCATTGGTCTTTTATTATTATCATCAAAACCAATGTCACTACCATGCCAGTATTATACAAAAATCTACTAATTATTCCATATTACAGTTGGTTGATTTATTACAGTGAATTTTGAAGGTAAGCTCGATTTCAAGAGCAATAATTCAGAAGTCTCCTTTCAAAACCCAAAACTCAAACCTTTCTCCAAAATTCTTACCCACGTCTTGCTTGCAGATTGCTTTCATGGAAAAAAATTGCCCTGAATTTGATACAAGTTTTTCAGTTAGGATTACTCTGCATTACCTAATGACTAAAATAAGGAGGCAAAAGAGCTTGCAGCAGCACTTCCACACTCCGTGAAATGAAGGGGGATCTCCCGACCTGCTCCGCAGGGGGTTGGGCAGAGCACAGCCCTTCCTGAATGGGTTGGATTTACAGGGCATTTCTGCACAGCTGATCCGTACACATGCCCGGGAGGTGCTCAGGGTTCCTGGGTGGATGGCAGCCAGACCAATGATGCCCTGCGGTGGTTCCGCTCACTCCCAAAGGAGAAAAACCCACGGCAGATTCATACAGAGGAAAAAAAAATGAAGAAACCACATATGAAAACCTCAGACCTCAAAAACCACCTGGACAATGTTTTCCAGGTGGGGAAAATAAAAATATATGCCCAGAAGCCCAGATGCATCATAGCCCTAACCTGAAGGCATCTCTCTTAATTCATGACAGCAAATTCATGTGTGTGGCAATTGTGACAGCTCGTGCTGTTGCCCACCGTCTGACACATGGCGAGAGGAGAGCTGGTGTTGTGGAAGGCGGTCCTATTTTCACCAAGCCATCACCATCTGGGCTGTTGGAAACACTTTTTGGGATCTGCTGTGCTTACCCGTGTAACATCTAAACCCTGACCAGGTAAACTGGAAATTAGAAGGAAATTCTTTACTCTGAGGGTGGTGAGACACTGGAACAGGTTTCCCAGGGTGAGTTGTAGAAGCTTCATCCCTGGAGGTGTTCAAGGCCAGCTTGGATGGGACCTTGAGCAACCTGGTCTAGGGGGAGGTGTCCCTGCCATGGCAGGGGGGTTGGAACTATATGATCTTTAAGGTTCCTTCCAACCCAAACCATTCTATGATTCTATGAAATCAGTCAGATGCAAAGAGTAACGTCTCTAGTGGACATTCTTCTTCCTGGGTTTTGTTTCAAGCATTGCTATCTGCTTGGGGTGGCATGAGCCATGAAAGGCAAACCACTCCTGGTTTGGAGAATGAATGGCACCAGGATCCTGCTACATCATTAGAAGCATCTTGAGCAGATGCAAGTGAAGCTAATCAAACTGCTCCGTAAGTGTTATCATCAGCCTCGTAACTATTATTATTCAATTCTCAGGCGGCAAAGACAACGGGGCTCCTCCTTCACATAAGGTGTCGTACAAAGGCACATTCAAACTCACAGTCCACGCTCAAAACCACTTGTCTGCTTCATGCCACATAGTGTCTCCACCACCTCCCACGCACCACCCCAGACGTGGCCACGTTGCTGTCCCAAGCCTGCCCATCCCCATCTCGAGCGTGCAATCTAATCACTCGCAGCAGGAAAGCGCCTGGGAACCATTTCAAATAGCAGGACGACATCAAGGCAAGGTGTTAATCAAGTGTCGCTGGCTCCTTCGCCCGTGTGGCGTTGCAGTGAAGATGGTTGTGATGTCAAAAGCAGATGGCTATGTCGTCAGGGGGGAGGTAAGCTGCTCAGCAGATGGGCACTTCAGATACAAAGATCCCTCTCATGCAAATTGCCCCCGATGATAATAAAAAAAAATAAATAAAATTACGGAGAGAGAGAGAACTGGAGAAAACATCTGATGTGTGAGCAGTACGGTCTCTAAATAGAATATTTTCCCATTTTCCCATGAAGCATCAGGAGGTTCTTAAGCTCTGAAGTATTCATTTAACTCCTTGAAGCTCAAGTCTTGTGTTTCCTCTGCACCATGATGCCCTAATATACAACACACTCAAAACTGCCCTCTCCGAGTTTATTTCTAGAAAGCTAAAGGTTTTGCACCTGTTTACATGCAAAACTTAACATAGCCCAGATTTTTTTAAAGTAACTTTCATCCCCAGTGCCTCTGGTGGATTTACTGCCAACGTATATAAAATCATAGAATCATAGAATCATTATGGTTGGAAAGGACCTCCAGCATCATCAAGTCCAACCTTCATCCCAACATCTCTCTAGCCGTTAGACCATGGCCTCAAGTGCTACATCTACTCATTTTTTAAACACCTCCTGGGATGGTGACTCCACCACCTCCCTGGGCAGCCTGTTCCAGTGCCCAACCACTCTCTCAGTAAAGAATTTCTGCCTAATATCTCATCTAAACCTCCCTTGATGCAACTTGAGGCCATTTCCTCTCATTTTATCATGAGTAATTTGGGAGACCAACACCAGCCTCACTACAACCTCCTTTTAGGGAGTTGTGGAGAGCAATGAGGTCTCTTCTCAGTCCCCTCTTCTCCAGACTAAACAGCCCCAGTTCCCTCAGCTGCTCTTCACAAGGCATGCTTTCCAGATCATTCACAAGCTTCGTTGCCCTTCTCTGCACCTGCTCCAGAAATGTTAGAAATCAACCAGTATGCACCAGTATGCCAGGTTTTGTACTTGGGATGGGTGTATCATAATTTCAAACAGGGTAATCAGACTGGTTTCCCGTTGGAACGTTGTATAGAAACAGGTACACAGGAAAATTCAGTGGATACAGGGACAATTCCTCTTGCAAACCAGGTTTATACCCAGTTTCTCGTAGTGTTAAGTGAAGGGAGAACTAAGCATGTATCTGAGAATATCGAGATTGCTATAAATTTACACTTATCATAGAATCATAGAATGCATTGGGTTGGAAGGGACCTCTGAAGAAATGCACCTGATTCTGGGGTGACACACGACAGCAACTGAAAGTTCATTCAGCATCTGAAGTTCTCACAGATGTTCCCAAGGTGCCTACAGGAGCCGTGAACACAGGGTAAGTAAGCATGCAAACAAAGCCACGTCTTCACACCCAATCTACTACAACCAAGGAAATGACACCAAAGATATGTCCAGGGCAAGAAGAATCAGTGTATTTAAACGCACATCAAGTAAATAACATGTGTTAAACACGTTCTTGCATGCCCAGGGATGGGAAGTTCTAAATAATGGCTGTGAGATCCCTGCCTCCTGAACTAGAGCAGGTCCAAAAAGTTTGGCCCTTCTCCAGCCTGTGGATGCTAAGAGACAAGGCTTGGGAGAAGGCATTTTTAAGGACATCAGAGGCACACGTATGCTATAGGTGAAACAGGACCTACTGTTTGATAAGCACTGGAGCATGGCCCTCTCTAGGGCTTGGGCAGCCCTGCTCGCTGGAGGTGGTGGTAATTGAAAAGCAGGGATGGGATGGCCTCCCTCTCTCAAAAGAGCCCGGCCGGACAATAAATCATCCCAACAATGATAAATATCAGCATTTACTTTGGGCAAGGAACTCCAACCCTCACTGGCACGTTCACCGTGAAAACTGGAGCAATTTGCTTTCCCAGCCCCACCACCGCTGGTGCTTTTGGCTCCTTCATCCACGCACACGCCTGGCTCCATCTCTTTGCCCTCCCTTTCTGCTGCGTGCGATGCTCAGTCCGGGATGCTGCCATCCACCTCCTGCCCAGGGCATCGTGTCATCTGCTGTGCTGAACTGGCTTCCCCCAGGGACCTGGAAACTACCATCTGAATGGGGTCTGGAGATAATGAACCTTCGGCAATGAGGAAATAAATAGCGTCCTGCCCATATGCCCAGCTGCACGCAGGACCCTGGTGACAGCTCGCTGACAAGGGCAACAATGTTTTTTGATCCTTTGCCTGCAAGGTATGGTACCGTCCGGCTCAAAACAGTGGGGAGCCGAGGTTACAAGCGCCACTGAGCATCCTCTATCCAGAGATCCCTTTTATTCCCCTGGACGTGAAATCGCTGCCCGCGTGGCAACCTGCACACCTGCTTCTGCCGGCACTGAGGAGGATGAAAGGACAAGAGATTGGGAAGATGTAGGAAGTGAGAGGGACAAAACCATGTCCATCAGGTGATGTTGTGATTTCGGACACTTCACTGGCTGAATCACTTGAGCTGCTGAATGCAGAGGTAAGATCAGCCCCAGGTACATCCCCACTGGCAAAGAACTTGGAAAATACCAAATGTTACTGGCCCAAATCACCACTCAATTCTTTCCCTGAAGGTTCTTGCACTACCTCTTCCCACTGCCATGTCTCTGCCAGCACAGCTAAATCGATAGCACATGAGGTTATGTCCAGTAGTAACGCAGGTGCACCCTACCCAGATGTCATCTGTGAGAGCTGGCCAAGAGGTTTATATAAGTGCAGTTAAGGTTGTTGCCCCAGATCAATTAACACACAGGCATATAAACAGAGACCCGGCAATTGATTTAGGATATCACACCAGCCTCCTCAAATAGATAGTGAAATCCCCTCCAAGCCCTCACTGAGCACATGGTGTCTGCCACTGCCATCCATGCTTTGGGCTCACAGTGGCATGGATGGCCATGGGATGAAAACGAAGCCACCACCATTCTCTGGCTTCCAAGTTATAGCAGAATAATAGAATGGGAGAATCACAGCATGGGGTTGGGAGGATCTCTGGAGATCATCTCATCCAACCCCCCTGCTAAAGCAGGTCACCCAGAGCAGGGGGCCTAGGATTGCATCCAGGTGAGTTTGGAATCTCTCCAGAGGAGACTCCACAACCGCTCTGGGCAGCCTGGGCCAGGCTCTGACACCCTCACACCAAACATGTTTCTACTCCTGGTCAGACAGAACCTCCTGAGTCCCAGTTTGTGTCCGTTGCCCCTTGTCCTGGTGCTGGGCACCACTGACAAGAGTCTGGCCCCATCCTCTTGCCCCCCGTGGGCCCTTTAGCTCTTGATCAGCATTAATCAGATCCCCTCTGAGGCTTCTCTTCTCCAGCTCAACACCCTCAGGGGTCTCAGCCTTTCCTCAGCACAGAGATGCTCCAATACCTTAATCATCTTTGTAGCCTCCACTGGACTCTCTCCAGTAGTTCCTTGTCTCTCTTGAATTGGGGAACCGAGAACTGTAGTGGTTGATGTCCAGTTGGTCTGGAGCATGAACAGAGTGATACTAAAAGTGTCCACAAAAGACAGCAAAGATGCAACATTCATCTAGCTGTAGCAGGTCAAAGCAATAGGTCAATCAGCCTAGGTGGACCTCCAGTGCACATACCCTGTGGGGTCTCTGCCCACATATTCTAGACATGAGTCCAGGCAGAGGTCTCTGCTGCTGTCCCCCTTCATTGCTGCTAAATTCAACTCTTCATGGCAATAATCATTGTGAATATGCTTGAAGCCATCTCAGGGGCTGGCTACTCAAAAGAAAATAATAATAGCAGGGACTAAATTCTGGAAGTTCAAATCACAGACACCAGCAGATGCACGGCAGTTTGAATTTTGGTGCAGGACATCAGCTGTTCCGTGGTTAAAAAGTCTAGCTCACGATTGAAAGCTACTGAAAACTGAAGGACTGGAGATTTTAGGGCTCTGGTTTGAATCCATTATAGTTAATATCAAAACCAACAACAGAGCCTGGGTCCAAAGACAAGCTGGTTCTGATAGGAGACCCTGAAAGACTGCATAAATTATGAATTTTTACTTTTCCAGACTTTTCTACACTCCACTTTTTTTCACTTTCTGAGAACTGACCATCCCTTTAACAAGAAAAGATCCTAACACAGAAAAATGAAGTCACAGTTTTATCTTGGGGAGAAAACCACAGTTGTTACTGCTTTGCTTTCACTCCACTTTAGTTGCTGTGGTGCTGAGTTGGGAATAAATTCATCTTGGGCTTCCCATCTAGCCAACAGAAAAAAGGCAGGTACCTTCAAAGAGCAATTCAGATCTGAATTACCTTCTGGAGGTTGCAACCACAGAGTAATTGGTACACTGACTTAACTGGGTATTTTGAAAGCATTTCTAGCAGCTGGGCAAAGGTGAATAATTTCACCATCATGGGATCCAGCTGTACAGTCTCTTGTTCCTTCTAAAGCGAGGAACTGTTTGTGGGCAGCTGTTCAATGCTGCTTTCGAACAGGGCATGTTATATGTAGACTTAGAGAGGTCATCTGGGCAGCCTTCCCCAGTATCCCAGTATCAGTAATTACAGTGGCAGCCCTGTGCCAGCCGCCTTTAAAAGTGCTGCTGGGACATTTTACCTGGCATATGAACAATAGCATCGCATTTAAAACAAAAATCCACTGAAATTCCCACTCAGCAGCCTCGTGGCAAGGAGTGTACTGGGAGCCTGTCAAGGCAGGAATAACAGAGCTATTCTTCTCACCATTCTAACATCTCTCTCTCCAAAACCAACCCTAGAAGTGTGCAGCTAAAAATCACCTACAAATGATTAATTTTCCCTTTATCTTCAAAATTATTTAATATTGATAGTGGTTTGGCTTTGCCAGCAGTCATAGAAACATCACAGAATCATAGAATTATAGAATCATAGAATTATGGAATCCTAGAATTATAGAATCATAGAATGGTTTGGGTTGGAAAGGAACTCAAATACTATCTAGTTCCAACCCCCCTGCCATGGACACCTCCCAATAGACCAGGTTACCCAAGGCCCCATCCAACCTGGCCTTGAACATCTCCAAGGATGGAGTATCCACAACCCCTCCGGGCAACATGTTCCAGTGCCTCACCACACTTGGACTGAAGAATTTCCTTCTAATTTCCAATCTAAATGTCCATCTCATGTCTGGCATCAACTACCACAACTTATTAACAAGAATTTATTTTCACTTCTTTTAAGGATGTATCAAAGATTGACACAAAGCAAACTTCACCTGCGTGTCTTCAAAAAGCTGCCCCTATAGAATTCTGACCCTGAGAGTTGCCTTTATCCAGTTGCTAATAGATGTTTAGCATGTGAGAACCCGTATCTTCCCAATTTTGAACATAATAACCTTTCTTCAAACTCTTCAGCAATGGCTTGGAACAACAAAAGGGCTCAAAACAGATTTACTGCTGGTTGACAGACTACACGCCACATTGGTAGAGCTCCCCACTTCTCCAGGAGAACTCCTAACATGCTGGCTGAGCTGGGTTAGCCCATGAGATACCTTCCGACGGGTGTCTAGCCCAGCTGAACCATCAAACCCAACTATCACCTCTGGAACCAAGAACCTGGTTTATTTGTTAACGCATTTGTAGGACCTCATATCTCCGTGATCTGTGCTCATTAGAAGGAGAAACTCACACAGTGAAGATGGTCTTAAAATCCAGCCAAGGAAGCCAGGAACACTCATACAGGGACAAAGACACTGCAAGATTTTTTTTTTTTTTTCCCATCGTCTGTCATTGGGATATATACATATTATCTGGAGCACCTCTCCTATGAAGACAGGCTGAGAGAGTTGGGGCTGTTCGGCCTGGAGAAGAGAAGGCTCCGGGGGGACCTTAGAGCGACGTTCCAATACCTGAAAGGGGCCTATAGGAAGGTGGGGGAGGATCTGCTCACAAGGGTTGGTAGCGATAGGATGAGGGATAACGGTTTTAAGCTAGAAAACAGTTAGGAAGAAGTTCTTTAATATGAGGGTGGTGGATCACCAGAACAGGTTGCCCAGAAAGGTGGCAGAGGCCCCATCCCTAGAGACATTCAAGGTCAGGATTGACGGGGCTCTGAGCAACCTGACCTAGTTAGAGATGTCCCTGCTTATTGTAGGGGGGTTGCACTGGATGGCCTTTAGAGGTCCCTTCCAACCCAAACCATTCTAGGATTCTAGGATTCAAGGATTCTATCCTTGCTGCCCACATCAGTGAGCACTCCGGCCGTCTCAGCGCAAGATTTGGCTCATTTTACACCCTGAGAGGGGTATCTCATTCCGGCATCCGATGCCCTGACAGCTTTGAAGTGTCACAGTACACTGGCTGCAGTAGTTTTGAGCAGGTGCCGCTTCACTATTGCTTTAGAAGGATGCTTTTTTTTTCTTTTTTGCCTCTGTGACTTGGTGCTTCAAATCTGAAGTGTTTGCGGGCTTCTTGCCAGTGCCTTGCTTTCAGACTGGATCCTGGTTTAAAGTCCCCTGCTTTCCTGCCTCCTGCCAGTAAATGCCATTTTTTCTCTTGCAAGTCTCTCCTGCAAGAGGATAGAGACTCGGCAAACCACGGATGGGAAAAGGCAGGGGGGGAGAAAGGTAAGAGGCCACTTCCAGTCTCAGCACCTACTTTTTGTGTGAGCTAGAGATCAGAGAAAACAAACCCAGTAGAGATTCTCCCAGGGGCAGATGGTAAGGATGGGGAAGATGAGAGCTGGGAGACCCCCTCCTTCACCTCTTGGAGGACATCTCCTCACTGGCCCCTCATCTGATCTGGAAAACCCTCCTGGTTTAGAGCAGAAGAAAAAGATTTTGTAATGATGGGATGGTGGAGGAAGAATCAAGAGAAGGAAGGAAGGAAAAAAACCAGCATCAAAGAGAGGAGGGAAGAATAAAAGCTCTCCTTTGCTGATCCACAGCTGAGCTGGGCAAAGCTTATACAAGACAAATAACGCTGACATTACAAAGCTATGGTTAATTCATTTTTCTACTTGTCACCACTTTGGATAATTGGCCTACACAACAAATGTGGGGGAAGGAGGTTGGCTTTTCTTGTCTTATTTTTTTTTTCCCTTCCTGAGAGGTATGCCTAGGATTAGACGGTGTGCTACACCGCTGATAAAAATAAAGAGAATGATCCAAAGCCCTCAAACTTTAATCCGGAGGGGTCACTGGTGAATAGCGCAAGTGCTGGAGGATGAAGTGAGACCTGGTTGTCTCTATGGTAACCAAAACATCACTAGAGCAAGGATTGCCCTGGAGCCTTCAAGGAAGTTTGGTTTTGTCCAAGGCACTGCGTGGTGTGCACTATCGCCTGTCCACTCTCCTGATTTCAGGGAGATTTTCACGGTAGCTTAGAGTTTATTCAGATATCTCCAGCTTCTGGATTCGAGTGATTAACTCAGAATCCAAATGTTCACTTCTTTGTGTTAAAGGAAGTCCTGAGTTCTCAGGTGGGTGAGGGAAGGCCTGAAAAAATGACCTCACATGCTTCAAAATGAAGAGGGCCAGTCTTGAAACAGCCAGTCATTTTATCATAGAATCATTAAGGTTGGAAAAGATCTCTAAAAACATCAGGTCAAACCATCAGCCCAACACAGCTATGACCACTATGCCATGTCCTGAAGTGCCACATCCACAAGTTTTTTGAACCCCTCCAGGGATGGGGACTCCACCACTGCCCTGGACAGCCTGTTTCAGGGCTTGACCACTCTTTCAGTAAAGAAATTTCTCCTAATATCCAATCTCAGCCTCCCCTGGTGCAATTTAAGGCCATTTCCTCTAGTCCTATCGCTTGTTACTTGGGAGAAGTGAACAACACCCACCTCTCTACAACCTCCATTCAAGTAGTTGTGGAGAGCAATGAGGTCTCCCCTCAGCCTTCTCTTCTCCAGACTAAACAGTCCCAGTTCCCTCCAGCTCCTCATGAGACATGTTCTCCAAACCCCTCACCAGCTTATTTGCCCTTCTCTGGACCCATGTGCTACCAAACATAGAATACATTGGCTTGGAGGTTTCAGTACACAAGGAGAAACAAAAACAAAGAGAGGCTGAAAATCAGCCGCAAACACAGAGAAACCATAGGACGATCAAAAAAATTCAAATTTCTAACGATATTTAAATCCGTTAATTTTTGATTCGTGATTCATGATCTCAGATCCTGAGGGTTTTCACAGCAGATGACCCCAGACAGCCACTGGCTTTCAGTGCTGCTTTATTGTTCCATTAAAGGTTTATAGAGGCAACCATTGCTTCGTGTATCTTCCCTCCATCAACCAGAAAATTGTCTCTAAGTCACCAAGAAAAAAAAAACCCACAACTTCTTCTCCACCTGATCATGACAAAAACGTCTTTTCTTTAAAATAAATCATATTCTGTCTGCAAGATGACTCTACTAGAAAATGCTGTTTGCCAAGTACCTAATTCCCTTTATTTTATAAATGTCACATGTCAGTTAAATACAAAGCCTGTGGAGAAAAGTCTGTGTTTTTTCACACAGAGCATTACACTTAAAATCTTGTTGGGGTACAAGGGGCACCCCATACATATGAAGTTAGGCGTTTGTTATTCGCCTAATTAAATCCAAAATCCCAATCAGATCCAAAGCCCCCTCTAAATACATGAGAATTTCTACATTTAGATTATGATTAAATTATCACAGCCCCAAATGGCAAAAATGCACAGAAGTAGGTGGTCCAGGCAATGTTTCTAGGCTGCTTAAGGTGATCAGATCCCTACCAAGTCTCAGCCTTAGCCCTGACTCTGTCTTACCAGCCAGTGGCTGTCATAAAATGCTCCAGGAGGAGGAGACGATGAAGCACTGTATGGTTTCAAAGACAATTTCCAGAGGCCATTGGCTGTGGACAATTTCAGGTGTCCATCGGCCATAAGCTCTGCTTAGGAAGCCTTCCTGACAAGCTTCTCAAAGTCTAGGAAGGCTTCCCTGGCTCTACAGGAGAGCAAACAACAGAGGAAAGATACTTTCCATTCCAAAATCCTCTAAGGAAAGGCCTGGTTTAAAGGAGTGCTGTAGGAACAGAGGTATTTTGGGGGGAAGTTGATGCTGCCAGTCAAGACAAGGTTCAGAGGTGCAACCAGCCAGGATGGATTCAACTCAAACCTCCACTTCTGGAAAGCACTGCTATCCACAGGTAGCAAATGAGATGTTTCCTCATGAGATTACCCTCCCCAGATCAGAAGATCATGACCTGTTGCTGGTATAAATCAATGCGTTGACTTCAATGTGGGGTTTTTTTTAATCTAGATCAGCTAAAGATTTGACTGATCTAGATCAGATCTAGAGCAGGCAATTTTCTGTCTAATAGTGTGGTCACAGTGCTCACACTGCTCTGTCTTCCACGAGCAGGTCAGCCTTTTGCCGCTGGGTTGCATCCATGAGCCTTGGGGGTAGACAGGTCAATGAGGGATGGACGAGGTACCCAGCATCAAAACTGGGGAAAGGCAAATGTGAAGTGGAAGGGAAAGACCTCAAATCATGCTAGACACATATTACCTTCCCCCAAGGAAGAGGACCTTAAAGCCCGTACCTGGAACACAGCAGTGTCCAGAAAGTGCACATAAAAACAGCTGTATGAGTTGTGGTGCTACACAAATCTTTAATAAAATGATTCTATGATCCTATGATTCTATAAAGGGAGGATGAGAGTGCACTTTCCTAACACGTGAGGCTCTCAGTGCACCAGCTTTGGAAATAAAGTCATTTCTCCCTTGCTTCTCCTGCACCTCTATCTTGCCTCTATAAGCCAGAGTCATTTAAGAAACTTTAGAAACCTTTTAGAAAGTTTGTAAAGCAATTTATGGGGACTAGTACCCTGGTCGTCTATGAAACCAGATGACTGTGTCACCCTGGGCTTAAATGTGCAGAGCACAGAAGCAGCCATAAAAATCTTGAAAAGAACCCTGAACAGCTTCCCTATGCATTAAAAAAATAAAACCAAACCACAATTTTATAGCTAGCATTTAGGTGCTTCCAGGATTAGAGATAAATATGACACATCCTATGTAGACCCCTTGGAGCAGAGAACTTCCACTTCTCTATCTTCTCACGTCCCTGGATCTAAAGATGTTTTGAGGTCCAAAGACATTTGGAAACTTCCGAGTCCTGAGCTATGGGGAGGATTAGCATGAGAATTGAAAATGCAAACATGAGGGCAGAGAGGGGAAGCAGCACCTTTGGCAGACTCATTTCCCTTTGCCCGGTACTTGGTCACAAGAGTTTGGGGTGTTGGAATGAATTCAGGGGGATGGATGAGTAAGAAAAGCTTAGCTGAGCATTTAACAGGCATGAGCAACAGTGCAATTAAATGCCGTGTGCTCCTTGAGACCTAGCTTGGCGTCACCATCAGCAGGGAAGAGCACTTGGCTTTGGGGTGAAGAAGCTGCCCACCGCGTGCCCTTCCCCAGCTCACAGCCGCTCTTGCACTACCCCAGCCTTTTCTTTCCTTGCTGCCTGCCAGCTCCCCCTTCCCCTCCAATCCCAAATGCCCAATCTCAGGCATCCATCCCCCACTCCTTCGCCTTCTGCCCCCGTCCCCGAAGGATGGATGAGCTTGCCAGAGCAATCTGGCCCTTGCCGGAGAAACTGTTCAAAGCCGGCAGCCGGAGCGAGCACAGCAATCGATTGGACACGGGACATTACGGATCCGCGAGCGCGGCCGGGGCGAGAAAGTGGCAGCTTTGTGAAGCTGAGCACACGTGAGGATTACGGCGTTAACAAAGCTCCCTTAACCGATCAGCCTGCCCCTAGGTAGACAGGGGACTGGGCTGGGGTGGCGAGCGAAGGGGATAAAGAAGTGGCAGCATGAAGTCGCCTTCCCCCCCTCCCACCAGCACCACGTTACAAAAAAAGCGGCACGAATAAGAAGTCCTGGAGACACGAACTGCCGCCTGGGACCAGAGCCGTGGTGTAGCTCGTCGGGGCTCTGGGCCAAATTTCCTGCCAGTATAAATCCATTTGGTGCCAGGAGAGTAACCTAAGGATGAATCGGACCCGGTGGGGAGGGTTTATTGCCTGCGATTCAGGCAAGAGAGCAGAGCTGTGCCAGCTGGGGTGTCAGACTGCGTGACTCAAAAGGACTTAGGTACCTAAATCTATTAGGTACTCAAAAATACCCCAAAGTTCTCTCTAATTTTAGGGTTGAATCAGTCTTTCTTTTTTTTTTTTTTTTTTCTTTCTTTCAGCTCTGTTTACTATTCTTCTGAATCAAAAAACAACACTAACAACTTGCGAGTACAAAGCGCTTTTTATGTTTCTGCTGAGGCTTTTATCTCAACGCATTTTAGTAAGTGCTATATGAAAATCACCCCGCCCACCGTCGAGATTCAGTCATCTCTGGGCTGCAGAGCAGCAGCAGCTGTGTAACGGTGTGCAAGAAAGCTGAGCAGCAGTTCGGGACAGCGAGTGAAGCAGAGCGGTGTGTGTGGCTGAAGCTGACACCCCCCCACCCCTTCCAATCAGGACGCTACCTCAGAGCAGATGGGTTGAGCAAATAGTTTAGCAGCAAGAAGTGTGGCCAAGCATTTAGCATCTTGGAAGAAGGTTCCTGCGACTGCAGATTGAGCCAGTGCTCTTCTCCTAGGCTTTGAGGGGATGGCCCTACTCAGCTGATCCTGAAGACCCTGGTTGCTGCCCACCATGAGCTCTGCTCACAGGCACAGGCAGCAGAACATTCATAGAATTGTAGAATCGTAGAATCATAGAACCATAGAATCATAGAATGATTTGGGTTGGAAGGGACTTTCAAAGGTCTAGTCATCTAGTCTAGTCATCTAGACATCTAGTCTAACCCCCCCTGCAATAAGCAGGGATATCCCTAACTAGGTCAGGTTGCTCAAAACCCCATCAAGCCTGAATCATAGAATCATTTTGGTTGGAAAAGACCTCTAGGATCATCAGACCTAACCTTCATCCCAACATCTCCCTGACTGCTAGACTATGTCCCAATGTGCCACATCTACTCATTTTTTGAACACCTCCAGGGATTCTTCTCATCTGGCCATGTGCCGTCTGCACAACTCATGTCTTGGAGAAGATAGATCCCCTCCCAAACAAGCCCCTTCAAATCATCCCTAGGCTGGCCATAGCCTAAGTATTGCAGTCTTTGTATCTTGACAATACCATGCAAGTCTCACTAAGCCTGTCAGAGTTCAAGGAGAACCTGGACAACACTTTAAGTCATATGGTTTAGTTTCAGGTAGTCGTGAGAGGCACAGGGAGTTGGGCTTCATGATCCATATGGTCTCTTCCAACTTGAAATATATTATGATTCTATGAAGCGTTAATGCTGGAGGAGTAGGAGACTGTGGTCTAGCAAGCCTAAAGGACTTAGGGATTTATATGGTTGACCCGGTAGAGGAAGTTCAGAGAAGAATTAACAGGACAGTAATATGGTTGGTTGAGAGACATTTTTGGAAACATGCTAAATTTATGGAAAAGAATGAAAATCTTCCAAGTGAGCAATGGAAGAGGGCACCATGGGCTGCTCACTGACGCTGAAATGCTGGAGTAGAGTGAGGGCACAGTGATGGAAACCCTGGAAGAGGATGGGGCCAGGGGAAACACAAAGCTGGAGCCATGGACAGAGAGAGGTGACAGCCAAGGGACAGCCGTACGTGAAGATAAGTCTTAATCTTTCAGGGACCATGAAGAGGATGGTGGAGTAATTGAGACAGAGGGAATGAGAGCAGGGAAATCAAGTTTTACATGTGTGGATTGTTGGGAAGGGCTGCGTCTCTGAACCTATCAGCAGAAGGCATCTGCAAAAAGCTGCCTTGTATCTGTGACCGTAGGAGAAGGTCATATCCTGCACTGGGACTGAGTGATGATCAGATTGATGCTTTTGTCCACAGTGACTAAGGAAGGTCAGGAACAGAAAATCTGAAAAAGAAAACCGACCCTTTGCAAGCTGTTGTTCGCTGCTTTGCAGTACAGATCCCAACCTGAGACGTCTTTAGAGAGACTTCTCACAGCCAACAAATGAAGCAACTGGAAAAGAGGCAATGTGCTGAGGTGAGCCTGTCCATGCTTTGGAGAAAACCTTTTCGTTCCTCAAAAGGGAGCAAGCATGTGGAGCCCCGTTAGATAATAAAAAAGGGGCCAATTCCCTCATATTAAGCCTGTTATTAGGCTCAGAATCAAATTAAACCACAGGGCTTTTCACTAGCAAAGTGCTATTTTAAGGCTTATTAGACTATATTAGGATTGGCATAAATTTCCACTGACATAATATAGGCCTTTAATTGGATTTAAGGGCGAGGAGGCTGCATTAAACTAAAATCAGTCCTCGCAGAGGGAAATTGGGTATTCTCCTCACAACTCCTCTGCTTTCCCTTGGCGTGAATCCCAAGCAGCTGAGCAGGCTGGGTAACCCATTCAAATCCAGATGCAATTGCTTATAGCCTCCTATATCAATCTGATAAGCAAGCTGGCTGCCAAAACACAACACGCTCCCCACCGCTTGTTAGCCAAAGCCTCACTGCCGTGGCCAGAGCTCTGGTTCCCTTTAAGCTTGGGCAAAAATGGCATTTTCTTGGACACAATCTCTCTGCTAGACTTCATACAAAGTATTTGCCCGTGAAAGGTTGCAATAACAAAATCTCAAAGCCGGGACCTTGACGTAACCTCCAAAGAGCTGAGAGCATCAGAGCCACAGGCAATAATGAAAACATAAACCCATTGGTCCTCCTGTGTTGGAAATGTGAGTCAGGAGGCACTCCTACCACCTGGGTTTTTTCACACCTCCCCTGATTAGACACAGCAGGCTCTCAGGAGCTTGGAGGTCAGGGGCTCTCTCAGCTCTCTCCATGGCATGGCCATGTTTCCTTCTCCCAAGAAACAGAGAACAGCCCTGAGATGTACACAGACAGGTCTTGCACTTTTGTCATGAGATGTTGTGAAACGTGATGGGTTTTACGCTCATCAGTCCCCAAGTCACTCTCCACTGAAGAACTGGAGCTATTAGAGGAACTGGTAATTTTTCTTTTGTGCCTGTGTGTGTCTCCAGTACTGCCCACTCCATGTGAGATATACAAGTGTGAGAAGGAGAAAATAAAACCCACTCAATATTTGCGTGGGACACGCTGTACCTTGGGTTTAATAAAGGCAGAGATTGAGTGATCATTCATTCTGCACCTTTAAAGATGCCCCTTATTTGGCACCTAATGGGCCATGACTAGTTTCCAGTAATAAGGCTCTACCAAAAGGCATCTGAACTCTTCTAAAACCCCAGAGACGCAGAGAAACTTTCCACCATGCAAAGACTGCTTTGAACATTAGTACTCGATGTTATGAGCTTGTCCGCACTCTGTGACATCTTGAGACAACTACGTCATACAAATACGACTCTTAAAACACCAACCACTTCACATCTGGCAGTGTCAGGGATGGGAACCTCATAATCTAACTCCTGCAACTGAAAAGTAGTTTTAAGTTGAGCCAAGCGTATAGTTTTCCTGAGAAGATGCTTCGAGGCCCACCCTTCCAAGGTTGTGGAGCTCCTAGATAAGCTTCAGAGTCTTTTCTTTCCCAGCTCACAGCTTTGGGGGATGCTATCAAACCTTCCTTCTGAACTTGCTCAGCCCCACAGTCACCAGACACACATGGTCATCTTTAGTGGAATATTAAGTCAAGGAAGGAGTTGGGTGCTATTCTTCAAAGAAATTTCAAAGGATGGCCCCAGGTCAGGGTTAACATTTTCCAAAAGTAGATTCTAGCAGAAATTTTGGTACGGCACTTTCCACATGCAAGTGAATGTGTCCACGCATGGAGGGTGTGTATTATGTGTGTGTGGTGAGATCTGATACCTCAGAGCTCGGCAGCTGCATCCCATTAGCACAAACACTTAGCTGCCTAAGACGGTGATTGTTTTCATGCAATGAAACAAACTTTATACCTTTCTATCAGGAATTTGGGATTACTTCAAGATGTATCTGAGAAGCTCAGACAGGCCAAATGGGGTTGGTGGATTCAGGGTGGCAAAAGAGCCCAGCCTATGGCCTCCAAGCAGCCAGAAACCTTTTGCTGTTGTTCTGGTGCCCTGTCCCTTGTAAGCGACCTCAAAGGGCATGGTGTAGCCATGCAGCCCCGGCTCTAACACTCACTCAGCCCTTTTTGAAATATGTGGAACCTACCTGCCATGCAGGCATCACTCAGCGGGCAGCAAAAGCTACACAGGAGTAGCTGGATCTGGACAAAACCCCTTTGATTACCCTGAGGTCTCAATCTTCATGCTTGGTTTTAACCATATCCATTAGAAAAGCCCAGATGACTTCAGCGTGCAGACCACGAAGGAGGACAGCCAGTGGAAAGAAAAACAAAGCTGGGAACCTCAAAGTGCTCCTGAATGTCAAGAGTAAAGATGGGTTTGCTGGCTGAGAGTCACAACTGTGAACTGAGACCCAAAGGTCTCTCTGAGCAGTTCTCCCACATTCACTTATCTTGCCTGTAACCAGCAAAGAAATCTTCTCAACATAGGTATCATGGAAACCATGACTTTGCTTTTGGGAGTTGTTTCTCAGTGGTTGTAGGTATCTCTTTTCCCTTCAATTCGGACTGAGAAAAATCTGTTTGGGAGGTTTAGGAGATTTTGGTGACAAATGCAGCTCTGCAGATGAGCCACAGACAAGCCAAGGAATGGACCTGAAATGCTTTAAAGCAGTTTCTGCAACAAGTGCACTCTGACATGGACCCTTTTGGGAACACACCATCAGAAAAAGGTTTCTCTGCCTCTGGTCTCAGCCCAGGATGGTTCCACACACATTTGACCCAGTGAGAAGAAAGAGCACAAAACTTGAAGCAAGTTTGAGTTGGCTCCTCGGGACATTCCTATTTTAAACGCTCCACGTGATTCTGCACTTTCTGGCTCCAGATGGGACCCAAATACCGACGGATTAGGGAAAATGCTGTCCTCATGATATTTTTGAAGTAGCCAGAGTCAGGGAAATTCTAGACAGAAGATGGATTTTCCAGCTGTAGGGAAACTAGGTCAAACATCTGAACTTCTGGGTGCTTAGCGGCACTAAACCCCCTCCAGTGCTCTGCTGCTGCATACGGCTGGTTATTGCCAGCTGTGCCAGGACTGGCCCAGCCCTGCCAGAAAGCTAAACCAAGAGGAAGGAGATAATTTTCCAGTCCTGCTGCACTGACAGAGAGCTTTAGAGACGCCTTCCAAACGCGTTTCTTTCCTCCTCTGCCCTTGGATATGATCTCAAGACCTTTCTCAAGATTATTTTGCAACAGCTGAATTCTGCCTTAGCAAGAAAATAGATGCTGAATATTGAGACCTATTTCTGTTAGTCTGTGGGCAGGTCTCTCCCGGGACTTTGGAGAAGTCCCATTGCTTGAGGCATTTAGAGTTAGACTGGCCAAAGCTCCTGGGAGTCTCTATGGGGAGACAATCTCGCCCTTGCCTCTGGAGAGTGGAACAGACCTAATAAGCCTTCTCTGTGTCTGATTTCTCTGATCCTCTGATTAAAGTATGTTCATATCATTTGCATTTGAATTTGCTTTTATCCACATCTCCCCCTCCCCAATGCCAAAACATGTAGGCAGGCAATTCAGGGGATGATGTGTTTATGTAACTATAAACTAGGTTTATAGCAGTTTAATTAGTAATATTAATAATGTCACCTAAGCTTAATGATACCAATTATAACACAGTAAATATTTCTTATTGGATTACAAGTAGCAATATTGAAAGATGAACTTTTATGCTCGGTCAAACTTCCTAAACATGTTATTTAAAAAGAGAGAGATAAGACAGTTTACTTTTTACATGTGGCTAGCTCTTTTAATCTCAAAAAGGGATAATTATTGCATATAAATATTTGCAGATGGGAAGCACTGTCCCATTTGATGTATTAGCACTTCTCCTCCCCCGGCTTTTGCTTCATTGAGATAATAGGATGGGTTACCCAATTGCACCAAGGGAAAAACACCTTTTAGATGCCCCAAACAGGTGATTACAAGCTGCTACAATGCACAGAGGAAGAGACAGGGTCAGAGATCTGCAAGAGAGCAAGGTCAAGGTCACATTAATCTGCTTATGGTGTTCTGTATTCTTTGAGGAACTGTAGATGCAGAGGGGACAGAATTAAGAAAGATCCTTTGGGTCATCTGGGATGAGGGTTTCATAAGACTTCCACTTTGGCCCCAAGGCAGCTTTTGAAGGTGGCAGATGGAAACAGTTAAGACAATTGAGACCTGTTTAAAATCCAATCACTAACACAGCCCCATCTCTCCCCCTACCATGTAGGATTATTTTGGTGGTATCATGCATCTTAGGACAGCACAGGTCCTGCTCGGTGTTTTTTGAGCCTCGTGAATTTGTCACACTTCTCATTCCTATGCCTAGCTGGCCAATAGACTCTAGACTGTCTTCGTTTGGGTACTAGCAATGAATAAAATTAAAATCTCTATGCTAAGAGTTCTGTTTAATATCTTAGTATCTTTATCAATGATCTGGACAAGAGGGTCAAGGGCACCCTCATTCATTTTGCAGATGACACTGAGTTGTGTGGGAGAGTTGATCTGATGGAGGGTTGGGAGGCTTTACAGAGGGATCTGGCCAGGCTGGATTGATGACCTGAGACCAGTTGTATGAGGTTCAACAAGGCTAAGTGCCAGGTCCTGCACTTAGGTCACAATAACGTCATGCAATGCTAAAGGTTTGGGGAAGTATGGCTTGAAAGCTGCCTGGCAGAAAGGACCTTGGGGTACTGATCAACAACCAGCTGAATATGAGCCAGCAGTGTGCTCTGGTAGCCAAGAAGGCCAACAGCATCCTGGCTTGGGTCAGCACTAGTGTGGCCAGCAGGACTAGGGCAAGGATCATCCCCCGAGGCTGGGCACTAGGGAGGCTGCACCTCGGATCCTGGGGTCAGTTTTGGGCCCCTCACTCCAAGAAGGACCTTGAGGGGCTGGAGCTTGTCCAGAGAAGGGCAACAAAGCTGGGGAAGAATCTAGAGCACAAGTATCGTGAGGAGCAGCTGAAGGACCTGAGGTTGTTGGAGCC
>JAVSBS010003759.1:0-25012 GCA_033124195.1 Coracias cyanogaster | reverse complement strand
ATTTATGAATGAAACTACTGACCCAAAAGGAAATCACCCAAGATTTTCTCTTCACTAACATGGCCTGTCACCTGCCAACTCATTTGGACAGGAGAGACCTTGCTTCCCGAACAGCATCATCTCTTTCTCTATGATTTGGGTTATCAGCAAGAAAACACACGTGGGATTTCTTCCAGCGCTCCATATAACCAGTGTTTATTCTCTCTCCTTTATGCGCCGTGTTGAGGTTGCTGCAGGATAGGTTCTTTTGACTTGGCCTACAGGAATTTTGTCCAAATTATCAGTTGTTTTAAATGGAAGTCGAAAACCCGCCTGTATCTTTGGTCTCTGCCAGCTGCTAAGAGAGTAAGGCCAATGGCTACCCATAAAATAAGGGGTAGGAATAAGTTGCCTATCTCCTGTGCATGAGCTAATTGAGCGGGAAGACTTTAACTTTTTTATACATTATGATGGTTATAATTATAGGAGATGATGTGAGAGAATTGAATTTTTTTCTGTTACTACATAATTGTGGCTGTTACAAGTAGATCCATTGTGGAAAGCCCACGGAGTTCCTAAGCCTCCGCTTTCTGAGGCTGTGGTCTCTTCACCCTTGTCTCTCTAGCCTACAGCTGTCTGAGATTCCTCCTCATCAGCAGACCAGTGTTGCTGGGTTATTTTGGAAAGTCTCAAACTGGTTTCTAACTGGTACACTTTGACATAAATATTTAAAGAGTTCTTGATAAGAGCACCAGAGACAGGGAAGCTATCCGACTTCTCTTGCAGTGGAAAAACAACATTATGACAAGAAGACATCAGAGATCAATGAGCTCTTTAGCTGAAAGTCTAGGAATGAGCTCTGAAAGCAGCAATTTTATGTTTGACTCTGAGATTGTGCCTTGTGCCATTCTGCTTTTGTGGGCTCCAGTAATATTTTTCTAAGCAATCATTTAAGATGAATGAAATATTAGTATGTATCAAGTAAGCTCAACGGTAAAGAAGCAGTGCTGTAATAGGGATATCCAGTATCTGGTTCAGAAATGGAACAGTTAACACTATTAGCATCAAAGTTGTCATAATTATGTCTTGCTGTTAGTGCTCCATTAAGATGACTGGGAACATTCACATCTGTCTTTGATGCCACTGTTTCAGGCCATCTGGATGCAGACTAACCAAGGTAATTACATATTAATTTTATTTTCCATTTCCTTGGAATGTACAACATCCTCCATTCGCTTTGTATCAGATTGACAACAGTAATTTCACTTTCTTTTTCAATTTCTGCTGTCAGTATGTTTGTTCTACCAGAGACGGAATAGTTGACTTGAAGCACAGGGGAAGTAGCCAGCTGCCTACCATAGTGAGAGGAGAAGGGACTGGAAAATAACAAATTCCATTTTTAACAGGTATTATTTGTTGTTAGGGATCGTTTCTTTTTACAAGTGGTATGCTGGTGAGAGTCATGCCTCTAATTTCCTTAGTATTCTACGGGAGAGTAAGGAGGTCAGTAGAGGTAGCTGGTAAATAAAATACGTATCCAGTGCGGGTAAAAACCTCGAGCTGTTGGCATACACATGCACGTGCCCTGCGTTGCTGTGTGCTCTTCAAATGCAGCCTCCTACCACAGCCACTGGTTATTTCTATGCTGCAATATCTATTTTGTTTGTAAACTTTGTACCCTAAGGAAGGACAGTTACAATCTCGATAACAGCTCCTGAATATGTGACTAAGTATTTAGGCTGCCTAATTCTCTTGATTTACAGCCTGTGATTCTTTGGTGTATTTTTTTAAATGCATCTAGGCCCAAGATTATCTGGACTGACCATAATTCTGTATTAGCTCGTAAATGCTAATTCAGAAGATTACATTCTTCCTCGGCAGTTCTTGTAGTTGTTACATCTTTGTGTCAGTTCTCACTTGAGGTATTTGTCTTCTGATTACTGTGTCTCTCTGTAACCTTTTGGTGATTTCAGGAGCAGTTTCACTGCCACTGAAAAGGAAATTATTGACAATTCATAACCTGTTATAGTTCCTGCTCCACCTGCCATTTTCTAACTCCCTAGACTATTGTGAACTTCAAGAAGCTTGCTTTTTAAAAATCTTTTACCATCTGCTGTATACTGCTTAGTGCTTGATATTCTGTTAGGGCTTCTTGAACCATTTTTTGCAGTCTAGTTCTATTTGCATTTTCCAAGCTGAGCCAAGAGACAATTAGAAAGCAGACAATTTGTAAGTCTCAGTCCTTCCCTACTGAGTTGGGAATGTCACGCTTAAGTATTCCAGGTAACCAGGGAGGCTTTAGTTCTTTCTAATCATTGTCTGGAGTTATTATGTCTTTGCTGTCAGAAAAAAATCTGACATTTTGCGAAGCTATATTTGTGCCATACTTAAAACCGTGTCCGGTATGATTAATTCCCTTCTCCGTAAAAACATACAACTGTTCTCTGAGACAATGCGCTGCTATTTTCCGTAATTTCGAAACCATAAGAAGGCTTGGTTTTTCCTATACCATAAAATTTACTTCCCATTGGACTTGAATCTCTGACTATGTGCAATATAATTGTATGCAGAGTAATAAATAGCTGTTTCTTCCAACTTCAGTTCATGCAAGTAAAAATAGAATATAATTCATACTGCACTCTCTTTCATTCCCAAGTGCCCTGCCGGATACACACCACAACAGCCAAGACACCATAGGGATCTGATTCACAAGTGGGGACGGCTTAAATGGAGGCAGTTACAGGATTTCGCATCCCTCTTTTCTTGCTTCTCTTCGAGATTTCTACCCTGACTACAGAGCTGGCTCTACTTCTCGGAAAGCAGTAGTTGAACTGCTAAAGTTTATTACACAAATGCCAAGCTCTTATTTGCAATTCTGTAGCTGCTACATCGGTGTCTGAACTGTTCCCACAGTGTGGGTAGGGAACTACTGCAGCCATCGTAATATAAGACATCCCATCCTTGATCATGACTCAGTCCACAGCCATTTCTGGTGAAGAAGAGTGTCAGCTAACACATTTCAACCAGCAAGAGAGCATAAATTTTCCCGAGGAAAGGCCACAGAGATAAAACAGAATTTGGCTTTTTATAGTACCTCATAAAGGATCACTGTTGAGTATATTGCACGGAATCTTTTGGCTTGGAAAATTGAAAACCGACTTGATTATACTAGGATTTGATCATCCAGCGCCAGAAAACTTAAGAGGTTCTGAAGCATCTATAAATTAACAGGACACTAATCAGTTTAACATCAAGACATCACCCTCCATACTTTCTCGTACTGACCTGTGTTTTTTCCGCGTGTAGCTTTTCTATTTCATCCCGAGATCTGTTTGAGTGCAGTAGAAACAAGCCATCACCTTGACTCTTCACCATCTGAGCCTGACTCTGACTCATCAGAGTCTTCACAGAAGCAGAGAACTGCATATGGGGAAGTTACTAATACACCCTCTGGCAGGATGCTTTCATTCCTCACGCTCCCAGTTCGATGGACATTTGCTGGAGGGCCAGGAACTACCGTTTCCTCGCACTAAACAGATAGAGCTTTGGGTATATTGCTACGTGCTGTACATTTGAGCATAAGGTCAGTCTTGTCTGTAAACATGAACACCTACATAACATCTAAGACAAGAGAAAGCAATCAAGAAAACAACAAAAAATGCCACCATGGCAAACCAGTAATGGAGAAATATAATATTCTTTCAGGGAGTGCTGCCTGGCTTGCAACTGGGACTATGGAAATTGTATCTTGTTTGCTCTGTAGAGGTCAACGTGGTCTTTGTAAACGTGGTCTACGTGGTCTTTGTAAATCAATGGGGTTTTTTAAAAGAAAACGTGATTCATACGGGCAGCTTCACATCATAATAGATATGTGCTAATGAGCCCCAGAACACTGTCTAGTCGTTTTGGCTTTACGAGTATTACCTCGTTGGGAGCTGTATGAATACACATGGATACAAGCTAGAGCACAGGAAGTTCTGCCTCACCATGAGGAGGAACTTCTTGCCTGGGAGGGTTCCAGAGCCCTGGAATGGGCTCCCCAGAGAGGTTGTGGAGTCTCCTTCTCTGGAGACTTTCAAGCCCCGTCTGGATGGGTTCCTGTGTGACCTGCCCTGGATTCTCTGCTCCTGCTTGGCAGGGGGGTTGGACTCGATGATCTCCAGAGGTCCCTTCCAACCCCTCACATTCTATGATAAGATAACAGCACATGCAAGTGTAAGCAAAAGTTAAATAGAAATTGGAGGCTAAGACCAAAGGATTTCTGTTAACTGCCTTTCTTTTACAATCAGATGGAAAAATCACCCACTGTTAAACACAGGTAGAAAAATACTTACACCGTGGGGCAACTTTCTTTGTGCTATAGCGCCTGAGAGCCCTCTGAAAAGGCAAGTTGTCCTCTCTCTCAGAGACAATGCTGACTCTTCTCTCGGTATGAAGTACCACACATCTCTTGAATCCCAGTAACAGCACACAAACGCAGAGGAGAGCATGCAGCTGTAGGCACGGGGATGGCTTTATTTCTTCAACGAAGGTTTGTTCTCCTTCACTGTCCTTGGGCTTTCATGCCTTGAACCTCACTATCATAGTCAGCAGTATCAGCTCACCTGAGAAAAGGGAAAAGCAGTTATGTAGTCTCTGAATACTTTACTTGTACTACCAGCAGAACATCCACTTCCATCTCCACCTCTTCATTCACCTTTTCTGGGAAACAAAATAAATCTTGTAGTAGTAGTAGTTAACTCTACTTAATAATTAAAACAAGACACTGCACCCAAGCGAGAGAAAGGAGAGAGTTTTCACAGTTAATCAGAATGGTCAAGTTCAAGATGTTTGTTATGACAGACCTGAGGGCCTGCTATTGCACGAGCTGGCTACATCTCAACGGAACTAAGATGCACAGCGTTGTATGAGGATCCAGTTTGCCTATTCAAACAGGGGTGTCCCCGTATTTAAGCTCCCTGGAAGCTGTGTTCTGAGCCTATTCAACAGGTCTAATGCTGACCAGACGGAGTTCGCACACGTGCATCACCCATAGCCACTGCCATCTAAATATATGCATCTAAGCGTTTGTGGTAATGGAAGCTCTTTTTTATGAAAGAGGAGAGCATAGCTCCCTGACTAACTTATTCTGAAAGGGCCCAAAATGACCCCTCAAGAGAGGCTATACGATTGTCCCAGGGCAGACAAGATCTTCCAGCTCTTCATGGTGAAGTCATGCCACTTTGGAGAGAGGAAAAAAAAAAAAAAATCAGAAAAAAAGGGGAATTTCAGGTTGACTGTTCCACAGAGAACACCACCAACATGTAAGTACACTGCTCACTAAAGTAGCAAGAGCCCTGCATTGTAGGCCCTGACCCAAGAACAGTTACCACAATTCCTACTCCATGCGAAGCGCTAAAAGCAGGTCCATCGAACGACACTCTAGAAACCCTAACTCACAGTCCTCTCTTCCTGTAGCTGTTTCCTTCGCACTCCCAAGTGTGTCATCTGAGGGCTTGGCTTTGAGTGACTGACATTAAATAAGGTTGAGCACCTCCAAGAATTCCAGCCTTGGTATGACCCTACATCACTGATTAAACTCATCAAGATTATTTAATTATTGTCATAATTTCTATTCATTCCCTATTAAAAAAGAAATAGGGGGAAATGATACAGCGGTAAAACTGATCGCAGACTTAATGAGGAGTGACAGATCAGAAATATTTAGCTAAACAGAGAGAAACACAGGGGAAACAAACGTAAGCTGATGAATGATACGGAAACAGAACTGGTCATAGCAAGATACCTTTGTCATGACAGGAGAGCAAGGGATCACTGGAAGCAATTAATTTGGAAGTGGTCTGTATGAGAGAACGTAATTTTAGATAACAAAAAGTTAGTCTGAAGATTTCATAGCCAAAAGACATCCTTGAAAACAAGTTAGCCGCTACTTTTGTTTAAATTACATTTATATGAAAATGAAGTTACATCAGATCGCAATGAAATGGCAATTGTGAGGACACAAATGTTCATGCTTCAGGAAGTGAACCAAGTACAACCAAGTAGAAGCTAGAAGAATGGACAGATTACATAGCGTGGGGCTTTCTGCATCTCCCTTAATCGCATCCGATTCAGCAAACTGCCTGAGACAGGATCTGGACTAGACAAACTATTAGACTGATGTAATATCAGAATTCCCAGATTCTTTCTTCTGATAATTTGAGCCCAAAATGAGAAGTGCCTTAACTGTGAAATATAAGCACTTGGCTACACTTTCCTCCACGTTATTATACTTGATGGGTAAAAGCATGCTATTCTATTTATTTTTTAAATTAAGCAAGACATTACACTATGCCGATGAAATAGTTCTTCCTGCAATGCTAACTTGCTGAATGATGAGTGCAGCCGTAGCCCGAAACTAAGCAGGGTATGTGATGAGGCCTAGAAGTTGGGTAATTGGGAAGAACCACTCCAAATTAGGAAATTGAACTGAAAAGTCAATTAAGAAAAAAAAAAAAAAAAACAACACAAAACAAACATAATAGGGATTCAAAATTTAGACCAACGCATTTTCATAAAAAACTGCCCTAATACAGTGGTAAGCTCTTTGCTAATTGACTGTTTTGTTAAGGTTCATTAAAGACCTGTGTTATAGCCAATAAATCTGGTGGGACAGCTGAAAAGAGCAAGTTTTACCTCTGAAAAGGAAGATGTTTCAGCCCAAAATGTAAGGCTTCTTTTCAGCCTGTGATGCTCGAAATGATATTTATTGCTTACAGTCATCAGTTACATTTGGTTTTATTATTGTAACTATACTAATCTCTAAAAATCAGAGTCATGCTATACACGTTGGAAATAACCATACTACTTCTCTGTACCATGCCAGGTCTACACAGATTACAGCTACAGTTTATCTGAGTGTTTAACTTTCATTACTGTAATTCAACATTGTATTTTGTTATGTTTTCATTCAAGCTTAGTAGCTAAGCCTCTAGAACATCAAGGACTTTGTAGGACTCAGTATGTTTCGGTCTATGGGGAAACGTGAAGCTCTTACCTATTTAGAAATGGGATGTTTCCTTTTCTAGGGCGAACAGACCCTGTTAACTAAGTTGTAGGAAAATACTCTCATAGGCTTCAGTGAAATTCGGCACGTAAATATTGCAAGGAAGCACACGGTAGGTAATTTCTCCATGACCACGTGTAAGCATTAAATACTAGTAACGTCACACAAAAAATAAAGGTAGAATTATACTATATGAAGAAGATGAAGCTCAACAAAAAGAGCCACTAGCAGGATATTTTCACTGAGATGTACCTAACAAAAAAAATCCTTCCTCCCCCATATACTCCAACAAAGTTGCCTTTCCTTATAACTTTCCTGGTAACTTCACAAGTTTGGAGATGCTCCCCGCAGGACCTTGGCTCTCTTTTCGGCACACACGAGCATGGGCACATAAAGGGAGGAGTCCAGTGCTTCCCTCAGTCCATCAGCACCATCTCCCAACGGGGAAATGTTTGCACAGCACTCTTTCCTCACAACAATATCCCTACTGCATCCTACCTTGCCACAGTGTTCATTTATTCAATGGTCTTTTCTAATTTTGAGGCAACTAGCCTAGTCTTGGAGGAAGTTTTCAGCAATCTCTGCACTTCTGGAGACCTCTTGCAAGGCAGTCCTCTTCATTTGTCCTGTTCTTCTTAGAAAGAGCTTCACACTTTGCACCCCTGACAGCATTGGTAAGTTCAATCAGGTATGTTGATCAAACTCTAGTGTATTGAGTTTGGTAAATCAATAGAAGCATTTACTATCCACTAAAAACAAGTGTAGAAAATCTGAGTAAAAATCAATATATAAAAAAAAGGGTATAATCAGCAGTATTGCTCCAAGTCCACAGAGAGAGGGGAAAAAAAAAAAGACTTGGGCGAGAAATGCATTCCAAATTGCCGAGGCCCTTTTTTTAATCCCATTTTAAAGCTGCCCATTACCGGTTTGGCCCATCGAACACTAAGCTCATCCTCACCGAAGCTGATATTGATGGGCGCGTATCAATAGATCCCACTGTTTGTTTATAGCATAGTGAAGCTGTTCCCTGACACAGCCAGCCTGCTAAGGTACAATTAGCAATTGTTTTGAGCATGAGACCTTTTGAAATATCTTAGTTTAAAAAAAAATACATCTTTTTTTTGGATAGCAAGAGACAGAGCCATTTGGACAGCAGACGGTACATCCCAGTACTCCAGGCCACCTTCCATTGCTCTGATTAACTCTCTCCCCATTTGACTAAATAAGGCTTTTAATAACCATCGACATTCTTCTCAGTCTGAATGATAAATTTTTACCAGGGCCTCTCTGTGCTGAGCAAAAGAAATTTTTGCTTAGTGCCTAACAAAGAATGCCAGCTGACTGATCAGACTGAAATCCATCAAGGGAAACTCACTGAACCGCATGAGTATCTTGGGCCAACCACCATTCCCAGTTACCTTTACCGAACATCAGTGGGTAGGGCAGGGATGAATGGTAGCGAAAGAACCGACTCACTGAACCTAACTTGTAAGTCATTAAACCACTTTGTAATCATTTCCGTTTTTCTCTAACCCCAACAGAAATCTTTTCTTCCCGCCCTATTTGTTCTCTTCATTGCAGCTGTTTACTAAATTGTGTGCATGTCCTCCAACCAGTAGGAGAAAAGAAATAATTCTGGTTCTGCAGAGCTTCCCAACAGACAGCTGGGTGCAGAGGTTAATTTTAGCCCTCCTAATGCTTCTCTGCCTTCATGGGGCTGTCATCTGGTCTGTGAGGAGTTAAAATTAACCTGTACACGTTCCGAGCAGTGCAGCAGCCCCTCTGAAAAGGACATTCAAGTGCAGTTAAGTGGGAGAGGCTCTGCCAGCATCAGCCTGGCTCAGCGCTGCGGGTCAGGACAGCTCAGGGCAGAGCCAGGACTGCTTCAAATACAGGAGGAACCCCTGAGGAAACCATTTCCCTGGTTGTGCTGAGCACTTTGGTGACCAAATTCTTCCTCTTTATGCCCTGAGTCTTTTACGATACACCAGCTGCAGTGATACTCACTGCAGAAAGATGTTTAGAGCTATGCAGACAGAAACAGAAATTCCCATGACAAATGACAAGGAATGCTGAGCTCTGACACTCCCACAGCTGCCCTAAGAGACAAAATACCCTGGGTTCAGAAGATGGTGGCATCATCACGATGTCAGCATAGAAGAGCTCCTACTCCACACTGCTCTGGCTTATTACAGATGAGATTCTAAGAGCCCTTCCATTTTCCTTAATTCAATGGCATCTCGTGATCTCCTTCTGCATCCAGCTGCAAAGGCTTCCAGCAGCCTGTGGGTTTGGCAGGAGGGAGATTAGGGGTAGTACTCATTCAGTGTGGAAACTTCCCACAACAGAAAATCAGGGGAAATTTTCCTTTCCCCCCGAATAAATGAATGCACGTTTGAATGAAGTCAGTATCTTCAAATCAGCCAGCACTATAATCAACCCAATGACATTAAAGAGTAATTTAGCACATCCTTTCGGACCTTCAGACAGGCTGCCACCTGTCCTTACTCAACTATCAAAAGACAGTGTTGGAAATATTACGGTCTAGGAAAACTAAACTCAGATAGGTTTCATTTAGAACAGAATCGGGATCCATGCTGAGCTGTACAGTCACAGCTTGATACCTACAGAGACAACTAGGGACGATAAAACAGTTTTCTTAGATAAGCCCGGTACCAACACCAACCCTTAAGAGCAACTTCCCCCTGTTGATAATAACCCGGTGGGCTGAGCAGTATTTATTTTAACATACTGACTCTCATTTAAGTAAGATAAGCAAGGTAAGTCCTGGTTCTGTTCAGAAGGCCATCAAGGATTTCCTGCTCCGCAAAGGGTAGTGGTAGCACAGAGGTGTGAATGACGAGCTGACGCGCCAGTCCGGGACAGCTCGGCGTCCTTTTCCCTGGGTACCCACGCTGGGGAGCGCTTCACGTGCAGGCCAGCAGCGCCCTGCAGTAGTTTCGTGACAAATACCTTAATTGAGCAGAACAAAATGAACTGCGTGTCAAGGTATGCCAGTTTGAGAAACTCCTGAACTAATTACATGCTGGCTAATGAACAGTTATATGCTAAAGGGGCAATTAATTTATAAATGAAAAGCATGCTGTTGTTTGCGTATTTTTAACATTCCACGTTCACAGGGAAGACCTGTAGGCAACAGAAAAAGGAATGAAGAAGTGAAGTTCACCAGAGGAAAAGAGAGAAACAGCCTAACACAGCGTGTGAATATGAAAAACCAAAATTAGTAAGATCTCTCTTTTGCTTATATAGGATGGGTTTTTTAAGGCTGAAGGTCCAAAGGCAATTCCTTAGCACATTTTAACATTTGGCCGTGTAAATGGGGATGTCAGTAAATCACTGCCCTTTCAAAATATAATGCATGCAACTACCTATGTGAGTACTCATAACATTTTGTATTCAAACCTAAACCAAATGTAGCAAATTTTATTAGGCCATAAATATAGGTATTCTAAAATTTATAAATTACTCAGCTGAAATTGTATTTAAAAAAAAAAAAAAGATTCAAGACACGCACTATAGTATGGTAGCATTTAAAAACAGCAAGTCTATAGGAGTGTGTGTTTCTGGTAAAATACAATATATCTGTACAGATGGGGAAAAAAACCCCAACTGTATTCACTATTAATGCCCTCCCATCTACATTGTCTATCAAACACCAAGGTATTAGCATCATTTAAGAAGTGGCATGCTGTGAGAAACCCATGATAACCCGTTCATTAATCCATTATTTCTATGAACACACAAAAAAACCCAGACACCAATTTAGGTAGGTCCACCCTGCCGTCAGAAATTGTATGGGTTATTTTTCCAGGAGGGAAATCTAGACTGCATAGAAAATGTGTAACTAAATTCACTCTGAATGAATAATCTCCCATTTATACGGTACCCCCCCGACACATTCATGAGTTTTCCAAATGTACTTCGTAAATGAATTTGCTAAGTACATGCCTTACAGGAATAATTTTCAGCCCCTCGTGGGAGAAAGATAGCTAAAGTTTAGTAGGCACAACAGCGATATGCTAAAGTTAGTAAGAAGCGAGAGGAAGATGAATCATTTGGAACTGCCAGGAGAGTTTTAAGTGTACAGCGTAACTATCAAAACCAGAATTGGACTAAAATAATGAGGTTAATATTCTTAAATGACTGAGTAATACCAATACAGCAAACCCAATTATGTCTCTTTCCCATCTTTTATATGCAATAAGCACAAGCAGAAAAAACAGGGAGCATGTGAAGCAGAGGAACAAGTTGTGGAAAACAGGGCAGAAATGGCCACTGGCACCTGAGCCAGAGATTAAGAAATTAGTCTATGTTCTTAACAGGCATTTCTACTGAATTATTTAACTAAGTCACAGATCTCAGCTTCTAAATTCTCTTGAGCTTAAGTAATACCTAGTGGAGACTATTTCCTTCAGACTCCTGGCGCTTGTCATATTTTACCTCCAGTGAAGGACACTCCATTATCCTTTGAACCCACCAAATCCCCAAGGGAAAAGATGTCCCGCAAAAGCAGAGCCGTCAGTACCTAGACCTTCTGTGGCTGGTGGTCCTGGGGACCATTCATTTCTGAGAGCTTTCCAGTATACTCCAGGCAATACTTGGCTTTTAATTGCACACTCAGTGCTAATGAAAAACATCCCCTTACCGAGAGTTCATAGACTTGGGACCGGCTGTCAGCTGGATCCAACTCAATCCAGCAGCACTCTCTGGACCCAGCCATCCAGCCAGTTTTTCACCCAGCAAAACCGGGCACCCTCAGTGCCAGTCCCAGCCACGAGCAGCCACCTTCTCCAAGGGGACTGCTGGGGGAAATGGCGTCAAAATTCTTCTTATACTAAATCCAAAGTAAAGCACTGAACTTACTACTAGGAAGAAGATGAACGCTGTCCCAGGCAAAACCAGGACGCTAGTACTGGCTGAGCTGCCAACTATTCCCTGACAGGAGAACAGGCGGGTAAGTTCCTCCAAGGCCTCCAGCACGCTGGCGAGAGCTCCCTTCCCAGCGTGCTACTGCAGCCCCCTTGGGAGGCCGCTTAAGGAAAACATCATAACTTTTACATTTGCGGTATCTAAACGGTGTAATTACTTCTCCGTACCAAGGTTCCTCGGCAGCTGTTTTGCTTTCTCTCCATCAGACAGAGCGATGCTTCTGTGTCCGTGCGCCTGACGAGCTGGACGTGCTCTCTGCATGGGGACCAGGGGAGCCGTTTCCCTGGCAACACCAGCCACCCGAGAGCCCGCTGGATGTCTGCCTACTCCTCTGACTACTTCTACTTCAGCTATGTGGGCAGCCAAACTGGGTACTAAGTACCCAAATCGAATTAACTGCAGCAGGAAGAGTGGGACTGAACAGAAAAATATCCGAGGTGCTTCAGGTTCTGTTATTCGCTCTTCAGTTTAACTGAAGACAGGTTCCGCAGATATATAATATCTTAAAGCATGTTTGGTTTTTTTTTTTAACTATTGTTCTTGCTGAGATAGTTCTTTTGGTCAAATGTTACATGATCTGTATTTCTTCTGCATATGCAGTTTCTTGGGAATCTTTATTTTGAATGTGAGTTTAACATGTACAAAATTGTAAGTATTACTTGACATTTTTTCTGCCTAGCAGAGGTCGCTCGCATTTTCTTTCAGGTTTTTTAGAAGGCTCATTTTAACAATGTTTTTAAAAATAAAAAATCAACCCTTTTCTTTTTTCCCCCTAGCATGTTTTGCAATATGAAACAGCTGATATTGTTTTAATATGTAGAGCTTATTTCTCTATCTGATATGAAATGCGGAAAAATACAAAAAATTCAAGTATTGTGTTAATCTAATGAAAGCTTTACTGCTATTTGCAAGATATTTTGCTGATACTTGCTTGAAAAATCGCCTTTGCTCTCCTTAGTGCCATAGTGTTCTTACTGAAATATCTACTAGGAAGTCTTTCCAAACCCTTTGGGTTGTTTATAATAAAAGAGCAGCATATCACAAACAATACAGTAAAAAGAGTCTGTCAGCTCTGTACTGCATTTTAAAGCAGTTCTGAATCTCCTGCATTTTCTTCCTCCAGGACTTTTTCTTCACTTTGCTCAAATGAAAAATAATATCGAGATGCACAGGTGATCTGCATGAGGTAAAGCCCTGGCCTGTCCAAGTTTTGATCTTGTCAGTCACGCAGGATACGTCCATTCAACTCGGAGAAGATCACATGCCTCGATGAAAAATGTAAGCAAGAAAACGTGCCCATTGGGCACAGGGGAGAAGAAATCATGCTTTATAGCAGAGCAACACAGAGAAGTGTCCTGGTTTGAGTTAGATCCAAACCAGTTCTGTTGCGTGATGTTACTGTTGAGATGGGTCTCTGCTCACTCTCTGCACTTTCTGAAGCTCACAGCATGTTTCTGCAGACAGCGTCTGCTCCTCGCAGGGGTAACGCTTGATGTTTGGAGTCACTCCCCAGGGTTGGTGCACAGATTTATAGAATTTATAGAATTCCTCATCCACGCCAACAGCTTGTAAAGGTGAGGAGAAAAAGACGGTATGTTGACGTGGGAAGGGAGTCAGAGGAGAGATTTAAGCCAGGTGAGGGCGTGAAGACAGCAGATGATGCCTGTAAGTCTTACTGGAATATGACAGATAATCTAGTGTCTACTATTTATGCTTCTGAGGTAATTTCTTTCCAAGAGAACAAATTGTTCCAGAAGCAGAATAAATAAAACATGCCATTCATTAATGACACGAACAGATGTCTGATTTCCAATTAACACATATCCTCTAAAATTATTCACATGTGCTGCTTCCTGGGATTGTTTTCAAAGAAGAACAGGTGAATGATGCCTCAGATTAAACAGTTTGACATAACATCCTCTTAGTTTCTGCACTCTCAGGCATACTCACTGGCCCCGCTTAGTTATTATGCTCCTCCTTATACTGGCAAATCAATCAAAATCAATTAAATTGCTTATAAGACCTTAACCTTACCGCAAAAATATTGAAGAATCTTCACTAAAAAGACAATTTACATTATTTTCATAATGGAAATAAGTTAATAATAGCACAGAACGGTTAACTTTCCACTACAAGAAGAAAAACTTGCCATTACAGCTACTTAAATATTTTCACTGTTAAAATATTTAATCGATGACGTGCATTGTTATAAAGTTAATGCCCGAGTCAGACAAGTTTCAGTAAGTACATAAAAGGTAATTTAATGGCAGTATTTTAGGACAGGTCTCATTATTATACTACGAAATGGAACTGAAGATTCTCTACTTAGATCATAAATCAAGACAGCCAATTAAAAGACGCGTACCGAATGTCTGATATAATTTAAACTTTGTTGAGCTTAAAATACTACACACTCTGGAGAGCTGCTGCATGGATAAGAGGCGTCATTAGGAGCCTCAGATCAATACCCTTATTTTAGCTCTCTTCACAGACATTCCTAATGCAGCTCTCACTTTGAGATCTGACAGTAACTATTTTGTTACATGGGCAGAAGCAGAAATCCATTCAAATGGTCCATTTTGCCAATTAAAGTTATTTTTCTTTGGCTCACCAACTGGCTGTGTGAAAACAGCCTCTACTTACCCATACACGGGGTGGAAGCAAGGCTTCTCTCCCTCGGGCCGGGATTCCCCCAGAAGCTGGCAGGAGTCAGAGCTGTAAGCGGGGCCAGTTTAGCCATCTGCAGACTTAGTGCCCTAGGCGGGGGAGGCACGAGGTTAGAGAAGCACCAGATCTGGCAGATGGGGTGTCCAAAATGTGTGTTCAGGAGCAGGATTGGGACTGCTTAGCCTGGTGTAGGGTGACAAACGCCTGTTCGAGCGCTCTCTCATCATCCCATGACGGCCACTTAACCATTCTCCTCTCAAGGCACAAGCAATGGATACCACAATCCCTGCCCTCTGCAAAGTCCTACTACACAGAACCTGGTGGAAGCATGTTTAGGCTGGCATATTTGCACAGTGTAGCACACCTAAATGCAGGGATTTAAGGCCTAACCTGGTTGCTTTTTCACAGTCGAGGTATAGGAGGAGGTGTAGGATCTCCTATCCTTGAATTTCAAAACCTGCTGCTTCCACAGAAAAGTAGCACCTCCTGACAAGTTGTTTCCTGCTTTATTTTACTCTGCTTGAAGCAGTTAGTCTAATGAAAGTTTATGAAAAGTACCCTTCTTGGGCCCTCAATTTGCTTCCATCCGGTTTGTAAATAATGCTTCCGATTTATCCTAAACAGGTTTCATTTTTCTGGTTCACTCAGAAAACTGAAAAATAAAAAGCAGCTCCATTTACAGTTCAACTTTTGATCACAGGCTTTGAAAGTAGAATTCAGATAATAGGTAGCAAAATAAATTTTTAAAAGTAATAGTAAAGAAGACTTTGTCGTTTAAGACAAGCACAAAATGATTAAAATGTGAAAACTGCTACATGAAGAGGTTAAGTGTTTATTTCCCTTACTTTATTCTATTGGAATGGGTTAATCTAATGCTGGTTTATTAAAAATACCTTCCTTGGGGTTTCTTCATGCTGCTGTAACTGTCAATTTTATTCCTTCCTATTTATAAATAATGCTTCCTCTTCATCCTAAACAGCAAATCACTCTGCTCTCCAACCTCACAAGCTGTCTATCGCAAACACTAATACAAAGCCCAGTCTCTTAGAGCTTTCAAATAAGCATTAATAGATAACTGCAAATCAGCCATAATGCACCTAAACAACAGCTCTGCAAAACGCCCGAGTGAAAATTAATGCTTCCATTGCTAAGAAAGCTTGACAGGAAGCCTTGACAGCTCTGCCCCTGCTGCCGCCGCCGCCCAGCCGCAGCCCCAGTGAACTGCGCCAGGACATGAATGTTGAGTGCGGGGTAATACGAGTACCAACTATCCGTGCATTAACTCTCAGCCATTAGGATGCTACAACAGCAGCTACTCAAAGATTGCTGCTCCATCAGTGCCTACTGGAGCTCGGCGTGCTTCAGGTTCCTCCACGAAGCTGCCAACATCCGTGATTTTTTCAGTATCTCCCTGTAGTTTTGCTGAACGCGATCTGTGCTACGAGCGCTCTGAACATCATGCTGGCGTTGCCCAACTTGGTGAGTGGGAGCACGCGGCAAGCAGGGTGCTGCCCTTCTCTCTTTGCTGGGAGGATGCTGAAAGGGGCTGAGTTTGCTGCCTGAAACAACACTGACTATCGCCACAACAGACCCAGCTGGGACGCCAAAATAAACACTTGGTTGAAGAAAAAACACCCAGCAGACAATACCGTAACACAAACGCCTGGAGAATTTAATCCCACTTTGTACTGATTTGAGCAGCTTCGATGAATGGAAAAAGCTGAACAAGAATCCGCTTGGTGAAAAGTTTTTTAATTAAACCTGCACTGACAAATTCAGACATGGTAAAATAGTTGGGTTTTTTTTTTAATATAAAGTTCTGGATCAACCACAAAACTGACTGTTACAGATTTACAGGGAATAGTGACTGGGATCAGTACAGGAAATGGTTTTGGTGAGACTGAACAGGTCACTGAGGTTTTTCCCCACCCTGGTCCGAGCAGCTGGTACCTCATGTTCCCATGGCTACATGGACACAAGTGGCTGATGCACATGCATGGCACCAGCACAGCAACATCCCTGACCAAGCTTTGTTAATACCTTGCCTTACAGTCCAGGCTACAGATTTGTTGTGAAAATCGAAAAATAAAAAAAAGCTCAATTTGCAGTTTGATTCTTAATCCTGGGCTCTGAAAGTAAAATTCAGCTACTAAGTAGCAAAATAAAACTTAGAAACTAGTAGTATATAAAGCTTTGTCGTTTAAGACAAGCATGAAAAGATTAAAATCTGAAAATAGGAGGAGGTTAAGTATTTATTTCCCTTCTCCATCCCTCTTGCAATAAGTGTCATGAGAAGGGATTGTTTGCACTCCTTGTTCCATTTTTTGCTGTAGTGGAAGGTATCTGAATGTTAATAACCGCAGGATGCTCTGAACCACAGCACAGTATAGAATTGTTTTGACCTTTTCAATATTCTACGTTTTGAAGGACTCACCCTTTCGGCAATGCACCAGCTTCCCTATTTGCAACCTCACCAGCTGGGGGGAAAGCAATGGAATGTCCGGTGAGAACTGAAAGAGCCTGTGCAAATAAGCTCCAAGAAAAAGATTATCTACTGAAGAAGGAATAACCCATCCATTCTGGTGACAAAGATGAAAGAAGAATGGAAAATGTCAGAAAACTAATTCGTTCTCATGAGAAAACCAGTAAGGGAAAAAGCCCTATCTTGTTAGGCTTCTCCGCTTGTAATTCCCCTAGACCTGGCTTGAGTGCGCCAAGAAACCCACAGAATTCAGAGCCTTTGGAAAAATCTACTTGTAAATCAGCCAGGCTTATGATAACGTTTCAGGATTTTAAGTTACTGCTCAAGAGAAGCGAACTATGACAAAGAATCCTCAAATATTCTTGATTTGATCTGTTTTTAACAGGATGTACTTGAGGTGGGCCTGGAAGAGAAAGCAAAAAACCACTTCCCCCTCTGCCAGCTCCACGGTTCTCACAGACATAGAGCAAAATATTCCTTAGTACCATGGGAGAGAGAGTGGTTCAGGGGATAACTCGGAACATGATGAAGACAACAAGCTCCCTTCACATCTAGCTAACATTACCTCATGCTCAGAAGCAACGGAAACAGATCAGAATCAACTCTTAACACCGCTAAGCCCAGCACTAACTACAAAGGAACAAACAGGGTTTAAGAAGGGTGTTTATAAGTAAAGGTTGGCAACCCATTTCTATTTACACGCAGGAGCCCTTTCCTCAAGCAGGAGAAGCGTGGGGAACAGTGACCTAACCAGCACAGCTCTCTCTTTCCAGGCAGGTGCCCAGTCCCTGGGTTACAGAACCATTTTTTCACTGCTTTACGTCTATCTGTGAATTTTAAATTCTCTTCTTTGACTTGGCACTGCTTCAAAGCCAAGCAATCCCCATTCCAATCAATTCTTCTAGTTAGTGGAGCTGATACATTCTGCCCCCATGCTGAAAAGTTAATTAATCTCTCCAGAAGGTTTTGCACCTCTAAAATACTTACTTATACTTATTTTTGCTTATTTACACTCCTTTGCCGGTTTCCTGGGACTAAGGAGAGGTGGCGCTGCCAGGGTGATCAGACCCTAAAAGGGACTCCTGGCTTCAGGTCCAGTTTTTTTTATTTAAGAAACTGTCAAAATATCATTTAAAATCATGATGGAAAATATTTTTTTTGTGTGAATGAAAGTGTGGCCAAGCAGTAACATGCAATCGGGTACAGATTTCATGAAAGCAGTTCACAAGCTAATGAAGAAAATACGCATTTTGACTTATTCGAAGAACTTTTCCTTTGCTATACCTATCAGAATTACTCACAGTTAAAAGCTCATGGAATCCCAGTGTCATGTCAGTAACTAGAGGATTTTAATCACAAATTGTCAAACTGACAAAAAAATTCACCCCCTTCTAGTTGAAATCTTCTCTTCTTTGTACTTAATTCACACATTTCTAAAATTACTTTTATGAAATACTGCCATTCTTACCCCCCCCTTCAAAGTCTCTTTCAGAGACATTTTTCTTTATTAACAATGATCATGCTTATTTACATCTTGATTGCAATTTTCTGTTACAAAAGGCTTAAGTAACCTCCACCGCAGTCTTTTTTTTTCCAGCTTTCCTGCAGTTCAATGCAACTGTCCATCTTACTTTTATTTCATTCTTTCTTACCCTTCACAGCTTGACATACAAGACTATCAAACTTCAGTTTCAGAAATCTAAAGTACTTCTGTTTCTTCCTACGCAGACACTCACAATTGCACGAGCTGTGCGCCCTAAGGAAAGGCCCTAAATACAGCAAATCAGAACGGAAAGGGAACAAAACCCAACAGCCACACAGCCCTCAACACAGGATCCTCATCCCTCTCCTTGCCTTCCGCAAGCGAGACTTCCATTCGCTCTCCTCTCACACCTGCCTCTCTGCAGTCCTTTCTCTTTAAAACGCACCGTTTAGCCCCTGTGCACGGATTAAGTTCTTTTCAGCTGGGCCTGTGACTTTTTCCTGCTGAGGCAGTAATTTTATTTATCTGCTTTTTCTCACCTATTTCCACAGCGTGCAACCATCACCGAGTCATTAATGCATATATGCACAGGGCAGTGTCCAAAAGACACTCTGTTTCAGAGCAGGCTTTTTCCCTGTGAATATTTTCCTTCTTAAAGAGTATTTTGTTCTGTGACCATCACATCACTTGTATGAGGATGATGCAACTCTGACTGTCCTGGTTTTCAGCCGGCCCATACCACATTCAATACAAATGTGACACTATGGCAGAAAGAGCCAAATGGCGTGTGAAAATGGACCGAGTGTCAGGTTGGTCTCACCCCTGAACTTAGTGATTTATCAAACCTGTAACAAATATAACAGCACAGAGAGGACAAAGTATTTTTCATACCTGTTCTATGTTTCATGCCAGTCCACACGAAGGAGAGACTTCAAAGAGCGGGCGAGCTGTGAGGGAGGAATGGTGACCCACCCCCAGCCTGCCACAGCCGGTTCCAGCCGGCTGTGTGCCAGACAGCACCGGCCTGTGGCACTCCAGCCAATCACAGAAGGGTCCCCCTGTGCTCTGGCCAATCAGAGGAGCACGTGGTGCTGTTGCTGAGGTAGAGGCTGGTAGAAGAGGAGAGGTGTGGAGGGGCCCTGCTGTGGCTGGGGCAGGCACCTCTGGGGACACGGCAGGGGATTCCCTGAGCCCAGACTGCTCTGTCTGCAGAGCATCCCACATGGAAAGACTCCAGAGGGGCTTCTCAGGGCTCACCTCTGGGCTAGGAAAAGAACAGCTCAAGTTGAAGTGGATACACAAAAATTTGGAGAATTTATCAGTTCCTGGACGCCTTTCCTTTACGAACACAACCAACACATTGTCTATACATTCCCATCTTTTCAACAACATTGTTCCTTCAACTTCCACCAAAGACCACGATTTCAACTGATAATATTTGTTCCCACATTGACTATTTTTCCATAGCATTTGGAGGAAGTCTGATGGCAAATACACTGATCCTGGCTAACCAAGAGATCTGGTTAACGTTAACAAGTGAGTTTCAAAGGGGACTGATTTTAAAAACAAGAAAACTAGACTAATTTTTTTTTTCCCCTTCTCAAATATAAATAAATTTATTAATGCAGTCTTAAGGTGCATTTAAGTATCTGCTCATTTGTATTTTTTGTTTGAAAAATAAAAGCATTTTCTAATTCCAAATATGCCCAACAAACTGAGACCACTGCAGACTTGTCAGTTCACTCCTCTATGCAGACAGAAACAACACAAGACTTCTTGCTTCGTGGCAAATGCTCATCATATTTATCCTTTGCCCTAACGGAGCAAAAGCAGAAAGTGCCAATGAAGAACTTTTAAATAACTTAAGAAGTTTTCTGTCCCCTAGCACATGCAACTGTCATCATCCCGTGGGCAAGGTACAAAGACAAAGAAGCAGAGACTCTACAGACACATTACATTCTTTCACTAAGTGTCATTTTCACTAACTCAAGAAGCCTAATTGGCTTCTCCAGATCAGTTTATTCTTGGTTACCAATTTTATTCCATGCCAGGTATGACAGTTTGTTCAAAGAGATAAATTGAGACGTCAACATGTTTTCCAATTTTGAGAGTGTAAATTATAAATACTTAATGAGCAGATTTAGAAACTTGACTTCTACATCTCTGCTTGATTTATTTGCTAATGCTGTCAGTATGTTTTCCTTATACTTTGTATTCATATACTGAGCATCCTTCCTCATGCCTTTTTCTTTCCAGATTTCTTCAACCTGCCAAGGTTAGGACTAAGAGATCTCATCTGTAAAGTCTCAGGCAGTGGTCAAGAAAACAAATGCCTCCTCTCCCTTCCCTCCCTCTTGCTCAGCCCTGACATTTTTGTGCATCTCAAGCAGAATATACCTCAATCAGCTTTGCAGAGTATCTATATTAAACTTGGAAGGAAATCTTCCTTAGACCTTTGTTTTTCAGGTGGTTGCATAGAGTTCTTCATCACTTTTTAGACTAGTCTGGGCATTGCTTTAAAATACTAAGCATAAAATACTAAGCCTGATGTTTTGATTTTACGAAAAAATCCAGTAGCTAGATTTCAAACATGATGGCATTATTTTTTTTAACCCGCTAAATAATCCTGGATTTAATTTGCAATAACTCACTAAGAGCCGTAAAGTCGTTTTGCCCTTTAAATGGCAAAACCACAAAAAGGAGGCCGAACACAGAAAGTGACTCCAGTGCGATTTGCTGTTTGAGTCAGCTCGTCCACTCGTAGGTGGGGCTTCCGAATTCGCTGCAAGAGGGCCCAGCTTTTATACAGTCGAATCAACAACCTTAGTTGAATAAATGACCTTCAGAATTTCAAATGCGGGCCCATCTGGTGTTTGTTCACGTATTGGATTCCACCCAAAGCCTGGCCAGGGCTCAGGGAGTAACCCAAAAGGAATATCCCTATCTGTTTTGGTTTTAATCACATAGCTCTTAGCGCGGCCTGGTGTCAGGTTCCGCGGCCTTGCACAGCATACCTCTAGATGGGGAAAATTCTTCAGCTGGTTACTGTTCCCAAATGGGCATTACAGCAAAGCTTGATAAGGTTGCATCTAAATATAATTCATACTAAAACAGCAAAATACGGATGGATAATATATTGCATGTACAATCAATACTATGCATATTAGATATATTGTTTGGGTGTAAGGTTCATCTATCTATAGGTCAGCTTTGGTTCAGGCCCCAGCACTTCAGCGTGATGTTCTCACATAAGCTGTGGTCACACCACTCCAGGCCCACTTTGCCTGAGCTTCCAAGCAGGGCCATAACAGGATGACACCGAAAGCTAAGACTTCATTTTCATCTTTGTAGACTGAAATATGACTTGGGATGTGTGGAATACCACAGCTGTGATGTGCATAGCTGCAATAAAACAGAAATTCTCAAATGTCACAAAGGAAAAAGAGAAGGGGACTTACTCGTTGTTCTTTTAGCATTAGCACCAATGAAACCTTTCTCAAAGGCAGCTTACCAGCCCAAAAACAAATCTTCCAGGTGTACTTAGTCAAAGAAGCTTCACCTATAACAAAATAAAACTGGTATCTTGAAAATTTAGGTCATGCATATTTTTAACAGTTGGAACTCCTGGAAATAGGGTGCATGTTTGATATTCTAATCAGTTTATTAATGGAAGCTATCTGTTCAAAATTTATTTGCTTAACTACACAAAATATTTAAACTATTTAGCTGCTTGCAACAGCTGCCGAACAAGTGACACGGTATCCTTTTGAACTTTAAAACACAAGAAAAGAGCTATTGAAGCAATCTAGCCATCAATTACTGGCTCGGAATGACATCAGAAAGTATTTCTTCTAATCTCCAGCAGTATCTTTTATATAATCTTCTTTGTAAAAGTTTAAATATATTTTAAGTAGCGCATCAGCAACTCCTACTTCAAACAACTCAAATCACAAGACAGTCAAATACCTTTGGTGGCATACTGAGAGCTGAAAAACTTAAGCATTTGCTAATCTGAATGTGCGTACACAGACGAAGAATACTTCTATGGGATATTAAGGTTTTTAATAAATGATAGGACACGTAATAAATTCTAGGATCTGTGTTATAAGAACACAGTATGCACGAACCGGAGGAGAAAAAAGATAAAGAAGAAAAGAAAGGGGAAAAAGAAGCTTCACATTTGATATTTTTCACTATTATGCAAGTGCTGAGAGAGTAAATGGTTAGGAGTAGTCAAGCGAGCAGTTACCTGTGAGGACTATTTAGCTACATGGAGACAAGAAAGAATGAAAAAAAGGCCCTCTCCAATCTTCAGATATAGGTGATTAATTTTTTTCTAAAGTGAGTAATGAGGAATCCCCATAAGGACTGTTTGTACAGCATTTTAAAGATCTCACCCTGAACGGGCAACGACATGCAGTGAGAACACTTCCTTCAGACAGAGCGGCTGGGACTCATTACACAATAAATTCCCATCACCCGCATGAAACAGATGGTTTTGATGACCATCAGGTCATTATCATCAACAGGAATCACCATGAGACTTTACATAGCTTGGATGTTGTCTCTATTATTATCAGTGACTATTATCAGTGACTTGGGTGGGGGGGAGAAACAAGATAATTAGTGACAAAAGTTTGAGGTTGCCACAAAGTTTGAGGTGGAACAGCAAGTATCAGTGGATGAATCACTGAAGAGAGTGTCCTGGATGGCTGAGGACAAGGAAACAGCATGATTTATAATATAAGCAACTATTAAGTCAAGCAAAGATCAAAAAAAAGATGCCTGACTTCCAAAATGGAGGTTTTGATCTGGAGAAGCAATAGCTTTGAAAACAGCTTGAGAGAAGTGTTGCAAGAGCACAGATTTCTGTATTTATTGTTAGATGATGGCCGATTCAAAAATTACAATAAATTTTGCTCAGCTGGAGTCATAATTGGCTTAAACCCAAACAGTCTACCTTTAGATTCTTCAGTTTTTCATGATTGTTTTATCCTTTTTCTAATGTTAAGTCAATCTCAAAATATAAATGACCTTATCTAAAAATCCCCACTTTTATGCTTCACCCTGTCTTGTCTTTTTCATCTGAACTATTTGCTAAATTTATCCTGGAATCGCAAATAGCTCAAGCGCCCTACACTTTCTCCATCTGATTAATAAAGTCTGCAGATAGAAAATACTGCTGGTACTATTCATTCACTCCATTTATCGAAGGGAAGGTGAGCATATGGGGACCAAAATATAGGACTAAGATGAGGAAAAGAGCCTTGAGAATTGGCTCTTCAGTCTAGAGGAGCAGCTGATGCACTCTCGTAAAAATGTCAGAGAAGAGCAGACAACAACATTAATGTAATAGAGTTGCTTGGAATGGCTTGCTTTCCTCCACAGCGCACATCTGGTTAAGGACACAGCAATCACTTTACTTTTACTTGAATTCACCAACACAAAAGCTGGGGGCGACTTGAGATCTTGTCTCTGCTTGTTCATTTGTTGTGTTCTTTCCTGCACCCCATTTCCTGTACGAACACAACAGCAGCATTCTTTTCTTCTCGTTCCCTATTGCTTTCATACGCTACTCAGCCTGTTACTTGATATTTTCTGTTCACATGTAACCGTTTCTTGTATTCCTAATACGCAGCTCTTTTCTTCGGATCCTCCACACTACTCCTTTCTTGCAAAGTTAATTTCCTCCTTTCTTCCTTCATGAAACCATTTCATTAAACTTTCATTCTTCTTCCCTGCTCATCCCCCACTTCCTTTCTAAAGGCTCCTGCTCTTCATAGGAAGGACTGATGTAAGTGCCCAGACCAAACTAGAACCCTCCTTTTGTCCCTTCTCCCGGCTTGCCTGCCCTTTAGTTGCTTCCAGCCACACTCCACCTTCACTAGGTGCTCCTCAGAGAGTGAAAGAGCAAAACTGACAAGGTATCCTTTGAATTCTGAATGCCTTCACAGGCCAGGAAGTGTTTTGATGTACCTGAGATGTGAGCTTCAAGGATGATGAGAGCCCTCTCATTCCTCTAAGTGAGCACGCAATTTCTTGATTATGTAAGAACAGAAAAAAAGAAGAAAATGATGATTTCTTTTTGTCAGTGAAACACAATTAGTGGTGTATGAAATGCAGCTATTGTAATATGTTTTTTCTCATATGTTTATGAACTGGCATTTGTTCATGGAAAAAGAAATAGATCATCTAGGCAAAAAAGATGAGGAATTCTAAGCATCAGTCTCAACTTCTTGCTTAGGGGTTGCCAGCAAAACAGGAGCAAAGGACAGAACCCACGCGCAGACAAGGACGCCAATTCCTTCTCCACAGCCATCTGACCCACATTGGTGGACACAATGTGTTTTCACAAGAGCCTCCTTCGGCTCCCTTTGTATCTTGCCTTGAGGATTGTTGTCACTGG
>JAVSBS010003758.1:63474-95899 GCA_033124195.1 Coracias cyanogaster | reverse complement strand
AATATATTGTACCCATAATTCATATTAATGGAAATTCAATAATGGCAACCTGTCATCCACAGAGATTAGAAATGAGTCCAAATGTTGTGCTATAAAAACATTAAAAAGGCATTATGAATTAGAATCTATTGCACCATGTTTTGCTCGTTATAAATAATGGAGGGAAAAACTAGTCCTTGGAAGTTTTTGGATTGTCCATTTTGAGAGCAGCCAGCAATTACTTTCTAGAGCTGACTGTGCACCATTGATCTGACTTATGGATTTCATAAATGCAGTGGTCTGCTAATTTAATAAACTTGCTCAATCTGTTTTTAAACAGAGTACAGAACTTTGAAAAATGATTTCCTTTCAAACTAAAATTAACTCTTATGGCTTTTAAACATTAGATTGTGATATTTGCTTCCAGTTTTTCATTAAAATACCTTCTGGTTTCACATTTTTCCTGGGATGGGCTAGACGCTTGCGGCTCATGTTTTATTATATTAAATACTCATATTTCACTTATGCTAATTTGGCATCGAGCTATGAATTGGAGTTCTTAGGCAAACCATTATTTGGTTCTACATTGTCAATAAAGTTTACAGCTGCCTACAAAGTTTGCCACTGCCAAAAGCTTAGATAGAATTGTTCAGTAAAGTAGTACTTGTCATATACTGGAGAGAATATTGGTACACTAGATGTGATACCGTGCCTAAGTGGCTTGTATGTGAGCCTGCACATTTTTGAGGAAAAACTCACAGTATTCTCAATACATTTGCAGCAAAAAGTAAAGGGAGAATTCTTTCTCAAATTAATGTGTACTCTCAAGCACGAGGTGTGATTATTTCTGTCTGTAGTCTATTTTAGCTGTTGTAACCACAGCAAGTCATGAAACAGTTCAAGCTGCTCTTGACGTCTGGCAGCTTTTGCAAATCTAAAACCTACCTGTTGGGCATTAAGTGTAAAGAGGTCAAATAGTGTGATGGCAAATTCTATCAACTGTATTTGAGAATTTAGTGATATGTTCTCCATTAATGTCCAGGGAATCTTGTTATCTGAATTCTTTCCCCCTCCCTCTAGGAATATGCTTACTCTGTTGGAGCATATCATGTAACTAGGGACCAAAATCTTCCACATTAAACAAATTCTGAACTTTACACAGTATAGATCCATCCCTCCTTTGCTACACCAATCTATGCAAAATGTATTGTATCATGGATTAGCATTGACAGGGTAACTGAAGGATCTTTGGTCAGATGCCAGATTTAATTCATTTGTTATCAAGACCCAGAAACGAATGTGACAGTGACAGTAATAATTATCTTCTTCTGTAAAGAAATGCAATATAAGCTTACACATTTTGGTTAAAGGGGAGATAAGAAAGAGTGAGGCAATTATACGAATCATACACTTCTGACCTGTGTTTTTATTGGTCTTGACAAGCTTAGAAAGTATGATGGTGCATCCTGGCCAAGGAACACCTATAAAATAACTTTCAACTGCTACCATATTTTTACTGCAGACTGATAAATTGCTTTCTCAGAAATCAGCTCTGTTGCATTTTTAAATAAAGTTAATGGGATAGGACAGACAATAGTGGGTTACTGTCTGCTGAGTGTATTCTGGATACAAAATGAATTTCCCTTAATCTTATTTAATATTACAAATTCGGGCTTTCAGAGAAAGAAAATGAAAAATCAATGGCATTTGCAACACAACGCAATATTTGAGCAGCAGGGTTCAGGTTAACTAGCTTGTGACTGGCCTTGAGCACTCCCACTATTTTTTTTTTCCACCTCCTACAGATACAGGGCTAATATTGTTACTTACTTTTCTTTATTCTGGCTCTGTTGGATTCCCTGAACAGCTCTTATGAGCTATTTGAACATGGACACGTTTTAAATTCCTGCCTAGTCAGAGATCCAGTTCTTGCTGATATTCAGACCATTTTGGAGTGTTTTCTCCCTGGAAGATCTTTTGAAAGAGCCTCAAAAGTGAGCTTGCACAAGCATGAGCATGCTGAAAAATTGACTTGAAGAAGCAAGCTTCTTCTTGACGTAGGGCAGGACCATGGTCACATAATTTTAGGTAGTCATTTATCTGTATATTTAGGTACTGTTATAGACTTTGGAAAAGTCTTCTCTAAAAATAAGTGGAGATGCTTCAAGAGAAGCATCTGTAAAAGTGCAAATTCACAGCAAGTCTTTGACTTGTCCTTATATGGGGAAATATAATGATGTCAGGGCAGTGGCAAAGAAGCAGCGCTACATGCTGTTCACTGCTACCAAAGTTGAGCTTGTCAGTCCTTGACCAAACTGAGAAGTTGATGGTGACACCAAGACCAAGCCCTGAAGGCCTAGACAAGAGGCTGCATCAGTCATCTGAAAGACTGAGCTCATGGGCTGTGTCTCGTGGTAGCAATGAAAGAACAGACTTGGCAATATTTCCCTTGAATAAATGATCTTCCTGAAGACAGCAATCATTCTGCTGCTCATTGGGCCGTTCTGCACATCTGCGTTCTCTCTCCTGATCCTGACAGAACAGTCCTTCTCTCTGCAGCATTTTCTTCTGACTCATCAAGTCTTTCAACTGTATTTGCGCTTTTCCTAATGAAAAAAAAAAAAAAAGAAAATAGAGAAAGCTGCTCCTTTTTAATGAAGTTTCTTGTATGAAAAGATAAGATCTCGAATTATTTCATTGATCTTTTTTGGTTTGTTTTATTACTTAAGCACTAAAAATGAAATACATGAGACATAAATTAACTGGCCCATCTTTCATTTTTTTCCTCCTCTTGGAAGGCTTTACTTTTTTGTGCCTACTATACAGATTTGTCACATATAATGCACTTTTTTTTGCTTCTCATCCATTTTCATGCCTTTCCATTTATTTTTACCTCCAACAGTGTTGGGTACCTGGAAGCTCTCTGTTGCACTCCTGGGAGCAGGCTAAGTCTAGCAGATGGGGCATAAGGAAAAATTTAGGGAAACCTGGAGCCTAACACTATTTCACTTGACAGCTTCTGATGAATCATTGAAGCTTTGATTCGCTTTGTATATCTTTATCCATCCAAATGTTAGGCATCTATTTAAAGCTAGCTTGTAGCCTCTCTTTCTATTCAGCAGAGAGGAATAGCACTCTCCAAAAGATGATTTTTCTCATCCTAAAGCAGAGGAGTTGAAGCAGTCCTTTGGTGTGCTTTTCTGTTCCCATTGGCTACTGAAGGACCCTGTAGATCGCTTTTGGGTATTTGATACTGAAACAAAGGCCATCCTCACATTCTTTTTTCATTTTGTCTATCTGTGTCAGCAAAAGCCATGTAAGTACTTAAAGATCTAAATGTGAAAAGAATACATGTTCTGCAAATGGTTATTGATATTGCCAGTATTGGTATTATTATTATTATCCACCTGCTGAGTGAAAAAAGTCTCATCTTGCTTATACTGAGTCATTAATGTGGCAGAAACTTTGCCCAGTGTTTCACTGCATACATTTATTTCCCCTTTTTATTTTACTTTTCCTTTTGCTGTTCTTCATTAATGCAAATTTTTCTCATTTGTGACACTAGTAGGAAGCTCTTGGCCCATTACACATAGCTTAGTCATAAACAAGGTATTTACTCTTTCTCATGAGCAGAAAAGTGTCAGAAAATTTTGTTCTGGATTGTCGGTGACATTATCACACTGGAATTTGCTGTTACTGGAAATTGTTTTATCTGTAGAGACAGCACTCAACTTCAAGATTTTGAGGTAAATCCACACAAATAAAGCAGTTTACCATCTCTGATCAAATTGCTCATTTTCAGTTATGTGGGAAGACTATAAAAGAATATGATAGAGTGTTTGTAGAGGCCATAGGAAGCTGGAGAATGAGTACAAAGGAAAGTGAAGTTTGGAGGTTATCAAGGAGATGGAGCGCTGTTTTCAAACCAAGAAAGGACAAAAATAAGCAAAGCCCTTAGGTTGCCTTTGAAGCACTATGAGGGGGAACTCTGCCACAACAAGCCACAGCTTGTCCTTCTTTCCAGACAGTCTGTACCCTGATGACCCACCACACTGAATAATGCTTGCAGGAGGTGCTGTCCCTCTGTAGATGTCTATGATTATGAAGGCAGGTAAACATTTTCTATCTCTGTTACCTTGTAGTGGAGGACCCTGGATGGTGCGGTAGTGGAGTGATGAGGGAATTAGTGGAACGTCTGAGGAGTTTGGGTGTAGCTCTGGACTGTGTTCTTCACAGAGGTCTTGACCTTGGGCAAGTCATCCAGGTGTTTGAATATCTCTTGCCTCCTGATTTCAGTAGCATTTACGTTTAGACAGCTGTGGAATTGGACATCAGTGTTTTGTATCAGTAACTGTAAAAGAAGGGAAAGCACCCACATCAAGGGGTTTTTTGAGGATAGACACATTAAAATTTGGAGGCACTCCAAGGCTATATCCATACTTGTACCCTGAACAGCCAGAGCATGGGCCCAAAGTTTTAAAATTCCTAGAGCAATGCAAGAACAAATTGTACTAAGCCTCATGAAGGTAAATTGATTTAAGTTCCACCAAATGTTATCAAATGATAGTATATCACCATGGCTAGAACAAATTACAGCTAGCTGAAGGGAGTTGGGGAAAATAATGGAAGGTGATCTGGAATACTCCCTACTTCAGGAAAACACAAAAGAGACCAAGACATTGTGACACGCCTGTAGGATGAATCTGCTTGCAAAAACATGATTCTACGCTTTAGAGACTTTGGGAAGAGATTCTAAAAGCAAACTCTGTTTTTAAACATGACTGCCTTACCTGTCTACCCTTTTGCCATAGATTCTTTTATAGCAAGAACTGTAGGATGAGAATATGTAACTGCAGCTTGGTTGCCCATGATCTTCATTTGGTTTATGAGTAGAAAACCATCTTTCTGCATAGAACTGATCTGCTCAACTACTGCAGTTGAAGCTTGGATGCTTCTATTCTGCTGTCCCATGAGATGGATATCTGGAGCCAGACACGTCTTAGGCCTCACAGCTTAACCCACTGTAACTTAAAGCCCTAGAGAAAGAGCATCAGTGTTTTCCTAGATAATCACCTCAGAATTAACTGTCAGTATGATAGTGTGATTAAGAGAGCCAGTGAAAACCATGGTTGTATAAAAGGAGAAATATCAAGCGAAGGTTGAGACAGTATTTTGATTAAAGTCTATTCTGTTAGTGAGACAGATGCTTAAATACTCTGCCCAGTTCTAATGTCCATGATTGAAGAAGATGGAAAAATACTAAAGCAAGTCTTAAGGAGGACCATAAATTGTCCAGGCCTGGAGAATAAGCCATAAAATCTAGTCAGTTTGCTGAAGGAAGGTTGCAAGATCATTGGTTAAGTGCTGCTTGACCCATGGAAAAATAGCTGAAGCGGAGAACATTTAAGTCTTGCAAACAATACTGAGTGACTGGAAGGAGCAGTTAGATGGTATCAGGAAATCAAGTTATACCAAATGATCCTACGAGCTCTTCCAGCCTTAGGTGGTGAATCTAAAAGAACTCAAACTCTTGGTAAAAACTGCACTTCTAAATGACTAAAGGACCACAAACTTAAATCCTCTTAAAAGATTTTGACTGAGTAGATCTTCACTCAAAAAATTTGTTTTGCAGCTACCATAAGTATTTAGCTCTTCTTTTCTGCATTGTCATAGTTGCAGAAATTGGGGGAAAACAAAGGTTTTGTTTGTTAATTTGTTTTTTCGTAAAGTCTTGTTATTTTAAACCTCTTGCTATTCATTCTAGAGATTTCAGTTCGTGCATTATAGCACAGTTCTTCTAGTGCAGAGTTATTGGATGATGTGCCATGAAAGTCTTTGTGGAGAAAATGTCTGAAAATGAAACTCCTGTAGCTGCTGCACTGTTTGGGATCTAAAACTACGGTTAGAGAAAGATGCTTGCTGTGTTAATCCTGCTTATGACTTCACCGTGTTTTTTATCAGGTCTACTGCAAATGTCAGGTTCTCAGCTGGATTGTGTTGCTAAATGTCCACATTTGTTTTCTTTCTTTGGTTCCACTACTTCTATTTTCATAATACTGCTTTCTGCACAGAGTTTTTCCTGCCTTTGCAGCTTTTAAATATTTCTTTTAATCATATCACTCATTTTATCTAACTAGCAATGGCATGGTAACTAGGATTACACTCTGTTGTTAACGTAATGTAGCAGTTAATCAGGCTGCACTGAGTATTTTAGGATCATTCAGCCACGGGGCACCAGGGAGACCATTCCTTGCATCTAGCAATATGGAAACTCATGTAGGTTTCTCTGTAAGACTTGGGCACAGAAGGAGAGAGGGATGTAAAAGCAAACTGTATGACATTCGGTGATATTGCTCAGCAGTTGATGGACGAGGCATAGGAGTCCATATGGAGTAGTATAGTTTGGAGCTCACAATGCTTGACTCAGCTTTTGGGTTTTACCTTGTTACCTGTCTATATTTGATCTCTCATTTCTCAGGCCCAGACTTCTAGGAGGCTTCTAGGTAGGTGTATGGCAACAGCGTTACAAATCATAGAATTATTTAGGTTGGAAAAGGCCTCTAGGATCATCTAGTCCAACCTTCATCCCAACATCTCCATGACCACTCGACCATGTCCCAGAGCACCACATCTACTCTTTTCTTTAACACCTCCAAGGATGGGGAATCCACCACTTCCCTGGGCAGCCTGTTCCAATGCCTAAATACAGACTTTAAAGTCATGACAAATCTCATTTAGTCTCAGTAACAATTAAATGTTTATGTAGTTATAAAACCCTCAAGCATCTGCCCTGTCATGGTACACGGTTGCTTATCTGTTTTACCACATTTTTCATCCTGCTAGCATTAGTGACTTCTAGTGTTGCCATCTCCAGGTCTTCAGATATCATGACGCAGTCCCCAAAATATTAAGATTTTGCCAACATAATAAATTTGGTGTTGCTTTGGTTTCCTTTATGACTTCTGAGGTTATGGAATATGGTCAGGTTGCATTTCACATTATTCCCTGTAACAATCAGGGTTAGAAAATGGGGTTTTTTAAATGAAAGTAGAGCTGGCCTTCATGAAACATTTGGAGCCGTGTCATTTTGGGTCAGCCATAAAGCAAGGTGCTCCCAAGAGAGGGAAGCAAAATTCAAACACTAAAATCCAGAGTTGTAAACCTAAAAATCTCTGCTGGGTACCTACAAGCTCCATAGGTGCCTTACTTTTTGGCAGTTCGAAATACCCCCAGCATCTTCAGCTGTATATCTCTGTGTGCCAGAGCTGTCCCTGGCTTACAGTTAAACCTGTTTGGGACATGGAAACCAAGCATTCCTTTACCTAAATCCACTGATTGGCATTTCTGAGGGTATGTCTTCCAAAAAAAAAAAAAAAGAGGATTTAAGGAAATCTGAATATAAGACATAGGGTCAGCAGCAGCTTTCCTTTTTTTTAAATCAGTGTAGCACCAGGAGATCTTAAAACTGTCAGAAACTGTGGGAAACGAGGGTTTTTGGATAGAGCATTCCAAGTGGCAGGTTCATCATCTGTGCTCTGGGGTCAGGTGTGTGCTCTCTGGAGAAGCTTTTTCCTTCAAGGCCTGGCAGTGGATGCTCTGCTCATATTTAAGAGGAAAAGAAAAAAGCCAAAGTCCAAAGAAGGAAAGGATATGTCCTCTATTCATTCAACAAAAGAAATGCAAGCTCAGCAGCTGCAATGCTGCTGTTTAAAAGAATTTTTAAAAAAAGGAAAAAATATTTTTCATTAAAGTAAGAGAAGCTAAAAAAGTCTCCAAACATGCAGTTCCAGGGTAAGGCTTCAGAGCTGCAGGGCAATTTTGGGCTTCAGATCCTATGGACAGTAAAATGAAGGTGAGAGTATTGAAGACAGAGTTGTTTCTGTCCCTCAAACTGATGCAAACTGTAACTTCATAATTATCTAGTATAGAAAGGATCTTGCTGTAATTCCGTGTTTAATTTTAGTGGACTAGTGGCATTTTCTTTTAAAGATGATTCTAACTTTGCAAATAATAGGCTAACTCGTCTGATCTTACAAGAATATTTTAGTGATGATTTCACTCTCAAGTCAGTCTGTTATTAAAAGCCAATCTGTCTGAAGCTTGCAAATCCAGGATGCACATGTCCTTTGGAGGTGAAAAATCCAATTACAGCGGCAATCGTTGGGGAACCTTCAAGCCTGGGAGGTGGGTTTATCTCGATCTGAATAATGAGAGTTTGTAAGAGAGCTGGCATCACAAGTTACTGGGCTCTGGAGAGGAGCATTTCCCTGTAGATATAAGCCAGGCTGCTCTTGTAAGAGGCAGAGAAGTTCTTAGTGCACCAGGCAAGGCCCCAATTGTCTGAAACGGTACCAAAAAAATCCTTTAATTTTATAAAATAACCATAGTATCAGACCACTAGCCTATGAAATAGAAGACCTATTTCAGTTTCCCCCTCAGTCAGAGGAGATTCAGACTTACACTTCCTAAGTCTCCAGAATTTTTTTGTAACACTTCAGCATTTCTCAATAATATTCAGTATTCTGAGAGCAGGGAGATGAATCTGCCTCTTACCTCCCCATCCCACCATGGGGCTGCAGAGCCAGACAACCTTGAATGAAGTGCAGTAGGATTTGAGACTCACTCCTTACCCCAGCTTTCCTGTTGGGCTGCCAATACTTAATGAGGTTTTTGCCTTTTGGGAGTTTTCTGCCTGATTTGCTGGCTTCTGTGAGCCGTATAGTACAGATGTACGGGGCATGGTGCATCAAGTCCAAATCCCTAACACCGAATTCTGGGTTCTTACTGGACCTGGGAAACCGTGGAGGAGACCAGAAATCATCTCAAAACCCCATTCCCCCCATGTAAGATGAAGCCATAGAAATATTCTTCTCCATTTCCCAGTCCGTCACATTTTGAGCAGTGGAATTTTAAAGCTCTGGTTTCAAGTGTCAAAGTCTGCGGCAGTATCAGTAGTGCCTAAAGGGGACTGGAAACAAACATCTGGAGATTTTCTAAAGGTGGTCTGCAGCTCCCAGCGCAGAGCTGCTGGCGGTTCGGTGGGCCCACACCATCACAGGGCAGTCAGTCATGGTGCTGGGTCAGGAGAGCACATGCCACCAGAGACCAGATGAAGAAGGGAAAAATGGACGAGGATTAATGGTGCTGCCTCTGTGAAGCCACAGGTTAAGAGTATTTCTGGCTTTTAATTTAGCTTGTTTGGGGGGGAAAGCTGTGACCTTTGACTTTTTTACCCATTTTTTGCGTTGTGCATTGTTTCCATTTGGATCTTTCTTGGATGTAGTGGTAGCTGTCGGGCTTTTCTTGAGGGTATTTTTAGTGGGATGTTAAGAAGATCCATTTATTAGTCCAGATTTTTAGGCACGGGAAATAACTATTTAAGTCTTTTTTTAAAAGCCCTGAATGTGGCAATTAAAGTTAAAAAAAGCCCAATGTGTGGCATTTAAAAGTTACCTTACAAGTCCAGCTGCATTGTTCAGCCCTCTGTCCTTCCACTGCCACCGCTTCCACAATGTGAACTAATGAGTATCAGTTATTTACCTTCTGATTGTAAAAAAATTAACTGAGCTATAATTTCTCATTGATTTTATTTGCATTTTAAAGAACAGCATAAAAGTAAAGTCCTGACTGTTGGAGGTTTTTACTGCGTCCTTCCAAATTCTGCTCTGGAAGGAGACGAACATGCAGATCGGCAAAGCAACCCATATACAGCAGACTGCCAGGTCATACCAGTCTGGTGCAGTAAGAAAAAACAAGCCAAACTTGTAACAGAATCGCATCGTACAGACATCTTAGCAGTGTTCCTGTCTGGAGCACACGTGGCAGCTGAAATTGTTTAGGGACAATATTTCATAAATGGAAAATTCTTCAAGCTCATGACTACAGTCTGTGGCTCACCAAAAGATTTTTCCTATACCTGAAAATAACTGAAGTAAATTCACTGTGTAGACAAGGGTGGGGGGAAGGTCAGAGGAAGCTCAGGGTGACTTGCTAAGATGCAGAGAAATCTATGCACTGTGGAAATCTACAGTTTGTTGCATCCCACTCAAGATGCAACAGTGAGGCTGGTGCTGGTCTCTTCACCCAAGTAACTAATGACAGGACAAGGGGTAATGGCCTCAGGTTGCACCAGGGGAGGTTTAGATTGGGTATCAGGAAGAAGTTCTTTACAGAAAGAGTGGTTGGGCACTGGAAGAGGCTGCCCAGGACAGTGGTGGAGTCACCATCCCTGGAGGTATTAAAAAAATGGGTAGATGTGGTGCTTTGAGACATGGTCTAGGGGTCAGGGAGATGTTAGACAAAGGTTGAACTTGATGATCCTAGAGATCTTTTCCAACCTAAATGATTTTATGTTTCTATGCCTTTTATGTTATGAGACTGAGATGGGTGCATGCTGAGAATACTATTTATTTAGGTACCTAAATCTGGCTTTCAGTTTTTTCTGGATCCAGGCTTTTGTATCTAACTTCCAGAACCTCCCATCTAAAGGCAGCATTAAATGAAAAGCTTAGCAATTTGCACATTGTCCTGATAATACTAGCCCATGCAATTTCCTATGGTTTCTCATAGTGAAAAGACCAAGGACTACAAAAGACAGTTGGTGTCGACAAAGCCAGAAGGAAAGGAAACTGACATCTTTCTGCACTCTTTGTGCAGATGCCAGTCATGTATTTTCTGAAGCAGCAGGACTTGCACAGTATTTAGGGTGGTGACACTGAAGAGCTGGTAACACAGTTGTGTTAATAAATGGAAATGTGCCTGAACAGGTCTGAAAGTGCATTGCAGCACAAATACCTATGAATAAGTGTGAACAGCGGAGTAGTCTCATGAATCGTTTGAAAGGAAGCAGTGTACAACTATGATGAGTATCAAACCTGTAGCTAATCTCAGTTTTGGACGGTATCACCATATACCTCAGTGAAGGTCTGTGTTAGCACAGCGTGTACTCAAAAGGTAGTCTGTTCAGGTTTTCACATTTGGGCCTCAGATAGAAAGGATGAAGCTCAATTTCCTTAAAAATGCAGGTACTAGGGATACAATGGAGTACCCCATCAGGTCTTCATCTTGAGAGCGTAGGTCTCATATAGAACCTGTGTTGTTCCATCCAGACTGGTGCAGATGTCTGAGTTACCTCGGGCATTTCAGTCAGTGCTAGACACTAAAGTGTAGGTACCTGAAGTCCTACTACCATTAATTTATTTTGTGCTAGATGACGAAGCTGTTTTCCGAAGGCAGCAGAGATGCTGCGAGTCAGCCGGGTGTTGGGATTAGTGAGTCAGGCAGCAGCGAGGGACCTGTGTCCTGCCTTCAACCACCAAACGTGGACGTGGCTGGCCTTCATGAAGGGGCAGCAGAGATTGCCCCCAGTGAGCGCTGGGGTTTCGAGGACTTCAAAATTAAAAAGGTGACAGCTTCAGACTAAGCCAGGGGGGAATCTGCTAACAGTGAGCCTCACTGTGTTGCTGGGTGATGTGGAGGAAGCCCTATTACTCGACTGCATAATTGGACGGGATATCACTGCAACCATATGAAGGGACAATCCTGCACTATCAGCATGAACTGGATGAGCTAATGGCTGTTTTTGCCATGCAGTGCCTGTGAAATAATCAGAATGGCAATCTAGCTGGAATGAGCAAAAAAGAAATTACATAGTGGATTTCATGGAAAATTAAGGCCTTGGGTTGCTGTCCATGTCTGTAGTCTCCAGTAAATCTAACCTGTATGTATTTTCTGCCATTTTTCCTTTTCTCTTTCTAAATCTTCAGCCTGATTGAGTTCTTTCAGTGATTAGAGACACTTTTTTATTTCATTTTTATTGTACAGTGGAGGCAAATATTTTTAAAAAAAGAAGTGGGGGGTTGGGAGAGGACCAAAAGTTAATGTTATAGCTTTTTAATTAGAAGTCTTTTAAATTACAGCAATTTTATACTGTAGTAAGTTTTCAGGGCCATTTAGATTCTAAAATACCTGCCAACTGGGAAAGCCAGCAGTTCAGTTGGGTTTTTTTCCCTCCATTACATCTGCAGCAGAATGTGGCTTTTATAGAGGTTTGCTTTTTTCCCCAGCGCTTCCTGCTGAGGTGTCTGTCTGTGCCACCGCAGTGTTCAGAACGCTGATACTGTGTCATTGTCATGTGGTTATCACCTCTAATCGTCTTTGTTGGTGTTTAGATAGGGAATTCGTCTGGGTAATGCAGTTTAAGGTGATCCGTGGCTGTGGGTCTATGAGAGGAGAAGGCATCTGCTCAATATTCTCGCAGTCCCATCTGCCCGCACGCCCTGCACTGACACACGGCGGGTTTCTTGCTTTCTTCCCTTATTTGCTAGTGCCTAACTAAACTAAAAATAAATATTATTATAATAAATTAATATTAAAATAAACTAAATATTTTATTTCACTGTCAGAGTTGCTGTTGTGCTGTACGGTCCGTGCTGCATGTAGCAGCAGTGCTCTGGAATGTAATTGGTGAACGGGGAATAAAATGGTGTTTCGTATTTGAAAATTTTCTTAGGGGCAAGCTTGGGAAATAAATGTAACTTTGGCAGGAAAGTCCAGGGGAATTGGTTTCAGTCAGGTTGAATTCATGGGGCGTCGAGTGGGGTTTGATATGAGAATAGGTCAACTCTACATTGAACTATCAAACACACATCTAAAATAATTCAAAGAGTCGGAAATATTGAAAATCAGACCAAGTTATTATCACCCTGCCTTTTGATGAAGAAAAGGCTGTACAAAAACAAACAGGCAAAAGCACCCTCAAGAATTCGCTGTGGGATTTTTCTCTTTTTAAGCTTAACAATGATGCAAGAATTTGTTTTCCTGAGGGTGCAGGGGTGTTTGTTTGGTTTTATTCCTTAATCTTCAGAAAGTGTAGATGAGACAACATGAAGTAACGATCAGAACACAGAACCCTGATCTAAGTAGATCAGACACTGCAAAGAGCCTCTCATTGCATTCGGCAAATGCCCGCAGTATCTGTCAGAACTGTTTTGTATTAAACTGCTGGCTGACGTGGTTGGGATGGGACGTCAGAGAGGGTTACAGGACACTCCATGATTGCATGAGGCTACCTGTTGTATATGGACAAGATAAGATCTGGCATGCAAGATAGCTAGAGGTATTCCTGTTGTTTCCCTGGATTTTATATGCTTTTTTTAAATGCAGTTGTGTTCTTACAGAGAAATAGATTTGTCTTAGTTTGCCTTTCCCAAGTGGCTTGCATGTGTCGGTGTCAGGAGGAAGCCCTGTAACCTTCACTTCCTTGTGTTATTTGTAGCTTGCTGGGTTAATGTTGTTGTTGATTGTTCATCAGGGTTTATTTTATCAAACTTTTTCCACAACGGGTAGGTAAAATTGGGGAGGGAAGGACCTGTGTGTAGTTATTAATTTGGCCACTATGTTTTGTAGTAGATGTTGTTGATGAAGACGAGGTTGGATGGGGCTTTGAGCAACTTAGTCTAGTGGGAGGAGCAACCTGGAGGTGTCCCTGCAACTAGATGGTCTTTGAGGTCCCTTCCAACCCAAACCGTTCTATGATTCTATGTGTTTTCTACTACATGGAAAAAAACCTCACTTGAACAGTTTTTACTCAGTTTCTGAGCTGCTTTCTCAAAATAGCTCTCTTTTGTGAGTCTCTTACTTCTGGGCTATGTGTGTGAACCCCATCTGAAAGCTAGCTGCAGAGATGGATTGCGTTAACATGACTGAAAATGTCCCCATTCAGTAAAATGCAATCCTTGAAGAGGCCCCAGCTTCTGCAAGCACCGTTGACAGGCTTGCAGCCGGTCAATAGCACTTGGGTGAAGGTGGTGGGCTCAGTGCAGACCCTTCCTTCACAGTCAATACTCTCCCTTCCCTTGGTACACTGTGGTCTGATTTTCCTTGCTTTCTATTTTTTCTGCGTAGTAACACTGGGAAAAAAAAAAGAAAAGGTTATTCTGTGTCTATCCCTCGGACTCCTAACCCAGAGGTAAGGGTCTCTCCTGGCTGACTGATGTCCCTTCAGCCGGGGAAGAATTTTAAAGGGTCTGTGTGGCTCAGATACATCTCCAGCTGACAGCTCTGTTGCAGAGGGTTGTTTTAAATGCGAGTTAACTGTCAACACTGAAGCACACAGCATGAGGAGAAAACTTAAGCAGTAAACTTCAAGTTTTGCCATGGCGTACTTTCAAGGCTCCGTCTCGCACGCCCTGGGACATGCCACAGCGAGAGCTGGCCAGGGCTGGGCAAAGCCAACGCCAACAGCGAGGAGAGTCTGGAACAAGGAGCTCCCTTCCTCCCGCTTCTTCCTCTGCTGGGGTGTTTGGCTCATGCGGGCTAGAATGAATGAAAAAAATTTGGCTACTTGATTGGCATGTCACCTTTGAGAGGCAGCCAAGTTCTGCAGTGGTTGTCGGGCAGATCCGAGCTGGGAAGGGATGCCGTCGCCCGCGGCCGCACAATAAACGCAGATGTGGCAAAGACAAATAGCGGGCAGAAAGGAGAATTTGAGTGGGAAGCAAAAGCAGCTTTTGCATGGACGCGTGACTGGAAAATTTAGTAAACCAAGCAAATTGCTTACCAGAAGCTTAAATAGGATTCCTCTGGTATCCAGCAGGATTCACGATGAGTGAGCGATTTATAAACCAGCACATCCACAAAGAGAAATCACTTCACTGAAACCAGCCAGCCAGCGCCTTAGCAGGGCACTGAAATCACTTCAATAAATATTTTTTGTTGTTGTTTTAAATAGTACTTTAACGTTGCAAATTGTTAGCAGCATATTTGTGTGGCCTTGAACCTTGCAAGTGTGTTTTAAAGCAAAATATTGAAACAGCATTTTTGGCGTTTGTGAAGTAGCGACTCGAAAGTTGTGCTGGGTCCTATGCAGGGGTTGATGAATCACTGGTGCCCGAGGCTTTGTGGAGAATCCAGGTCGGGCTTTGTTTTCAGGTGTTAGTGATTCATCAGTAGTTTCTGAGGAAATAAGAAACTTGAACTCTGGTCAGGGCAGGTAAAAAAGCTTTCTGGTTTGTCTTTTCATCCTGGAAAATAAAATAGATTTCCAACTAAGGAAAAAAAAAAAAGAAGCAACAAAAAAGTATTGCATAAAAGCAGTGGAGGGAGGATTACTCTGAACTCGGCAGAGAAGAGCAGTTATCTCTCAAAGATAAGTACTGGGTAAAGGCAAACTTTATTTTGAAGCTTTTTAGGGCAGTTGACGAAAGAGTTATTTGGCTGAGGTCAAAGATCTGTTCCCCATTTGTGGCTTGTTAATTATGGTACTAGATGTATCTATCTGGGTACCAATTTGGTAACTATTAAGAATTTTTCCAAGGATAATGAAAACACACCCAACAAGCCATGCCAGACCAATTCCACTCGGTATTGCTGTATAGAAATCTGCACGGTGAGAAGAGTCGGGTCTTGCATCCCATGAATGAAGGACCTTTTTCTTCTGTAGCTGGAGGAGAAAGTTAGAAGACACCAAGGGTGGGGAGAGAGGTTTCCCCCCTGCTTATGGGCATGTCTGTACTGTAACTGCTACCAAGGTCTTGAGCGTTTGCCACCTTCTCAGATGAGTTTTATAGTCCTGTGTGAGCTGGGTTGTAGAAAGCCTCCTGGGTTATTGCTGCTTGCTGCGCAAAGCTCTGCAACTACGCAGAGCACTGAACCAACATGTGGTCTGAGACAACCGATCCCTTCTCCGTCAGCCTGATTTGTCACGGCCAGGCTGCTATCAGAACTAAGTTAGCTGATTTAAAGGCACTCTAACTGTGGTGGAACCATGTCTTCAATTTGATGCAGCAGATCATTTGACATTAACTATCAGAGAGGCAATTGGTAGCGCCAGCTTTGACTGAAGCATGAGAATGAGTCAGCTGTTTGGCACTTAATCATTTTTAATCGTTGCTTTTGGAAAAAAAGATGCATTTTTCTGCCTGCCTTGTTTATTGTAAACAATGCACATGTTATCCTTGTGAAACAAAAGTAATATGTCTGCCAAACAAAGTGTTGAGAAACTGAAGCTTGACAAATGCAGATAAATTCAGAAATGAAGCCTCAGTTTTCAACGGTGAGGGCAGTTGACCAAGAGGTCAATGTACCAAGAGGTTTTTGCAGTAAATCTCCATCATTGTTGATTTTTATATGAAGATTAGATGCTTCTCTACAAGATATGCTATAGATCAAACAATAATCAATTCAGGGAAGTTCTGTGGCTTCTATTATGCAAGAGGTCAGGTTGTATAATTTCACAAGGTTCCTTCTGGCCTTCTGTATGAAAAAAAGACCATTAAAAAGATCACAGTTTATATAAAATACAATTCTCCTCTTGCCTGATGCTAAATGAATTGCAAAAGCGTGTTTGAAGAAAGCTGGCTGATTGTTCAGAACGCTATTAAGAAATCGCAGCTACACTGGAGATGGGAACACGCTGTATTTTGAGGTTAAGCAAATAAGATTTGTTTCTAGTAGGGTAAATATATATTCATAACACACGTGGTTGTAATTCATCTCGCTATTGATGTATTTGAGAACATAGTTCTAGATTAGCGATTGGAAGTCCTGTGTCACTTAGTCCATGTGTGAATTGCTCTTTTCTCTCCTGTACAGATCACACTGCAGTGTCTGCTGTAGATTCGTGTCTTGAGAAGCACACACAGTGCAGCCCTGTGCGGTTTGTTTGTTCACTTTTCTTTAGTTTACTTTGGTATCATCTTTGTTGGTCATTACAAGGTCAAAGAAATTTGCCCTCCGCATGGACCATGCCATGGAGTGAGTATGATGCTTTTTACTGCCCTGGAGTGGGGCAAGATTCCTCTCCACGGCTTTGTGGCCATGGCATGTTGCCTTCACCTGAAGCGCTGAGCAGTTGACTGCTATCTTCACTTTGGCACAGTCTTTCAGATATTCAGGAGCAGGGCAATGGAACAGCTTAGACAGAGGCCAAGACCTTGCATTACAAGTTTGGTTTGCTGGGAAAGTAAAATAGGAGACACAGAGAGGGTATGTTGGACCATCCTTGGTGGTTGGTATTGCTGAGGGTATGCACAACTTGAGTCATAGCTTGCTGTAGCTGCAACTGCTGTACCACGTCTCAAGAGTGTTGAGTCTGCTGGTCTCCAACAGGCAGTAATTTGTGTTGGCACACATTACTGAAAGTAACAACTGTGAAGGTGCCTGCTCTGGTCCTTTGCTGCCCTATGGCATGGAGGCCCTGAAGGTGGGCAGAGGGGTGGAGAACAGCAGTTCTAGCAGAATTACCTGTGGTTTTAGTGTCACTCTACACTGGAAAGCAATTACAGCTCCAGCAAAGTACTCCACAGAACAGAACAGGACACGTGTTACAGCCCCAGCATCTCTTCTTTTTTTTTTTTTTATATCTGTCCCAGAGTTTAGGCTGCCAATGCACTGATCTTAAGCTCTTTTTCATTCTTCCCCCTATATAACCATGTAGTCACCTAATAGGTTAGGCAATACAGCATTATTTTTCTTTTCATTCCAGTTGTCTTTTTGTTCTTGTGCTCTCTCAAACATTTTCTAGAGACAGTTTTGTGATGCTGAACGAGACAATGCAGACACCCCACCTCCAATCTGAGAGTAATGTAGACTAAGGCCCATGATATGAGTCGTATTTCTTGGAGACAAAAGACCTAACACTGACTGGGATATGTAATATTAAGGACCATTATCACCAGTGAAGGCATCATGATTATTCCTGCTCATGCATGAGTCCAGACTGATTATGCCAAGCCTCTTGTGTTGATTTTGCAGTGCTTACTGCTATAGAACAGCCAAGAGGAGTTTCTTTCTTTCTCATCCGTCGGAAAAATTTTAAAAAATTAATTATTTTTATTGCCGATGTCAGTGGTTCATCGTGCAGGGTGTATGCGATAGGATGGAGTCCAGGCTGCTGTTATCTGTGTATCACAAGTCACAGCACCTCTTTGCATCAATTCCTCTGCCATCCTCTTCCTGTCTCCTAGTTTTTCTGTAATTTTTCTGAGCTAGAGACTCTCTCCTGAGGCAGGTACTCTTTCTTATGTATTCCTGGCATGTCTAGCCCCAGCTGGGATTGTAAGATGCTGCTGTAATACAAACAAACAAATAATAATAACTAGAGATAAGAAGAAAAAAGTATCCAGCTTGAAATATGGATCCCAAGGTACCTGACAGAGAGAAAACTAAGCAAGTCTTAGACAGAGGTCATTGAAGGAAAATAAATAAGGATGCTCAGCTGCCAGATATACAGGCTTCTGAGAAAGCTGCAATTAATAAAATATATTAATTGAGAAATGTGAAGAAAATATTAAAGCTTAATGTATGAAAAGTATGTGTATATATCCCAAGCATAAACATTAAATTGGGAAAAGGCAAAGTTTATATTGCATAGCATAACCAAGCTCAGAATGACTGTTGTAACTAAGTAAAGATTTATGATGCTCTGACATGAGGCACTGAACACATTATCAGTATGTAATACATTAGTTGTTACACAGTACTCACAGTGTTTCTAATGGAGTCACAAACTTAAAACGTTTTAGTAGCTCAATATGGGATGGCTGCATATGTTTTTTTTTTATAATCAATGCAGCTAGAAAGCTTTGAAAGTAGTTGTGGTAGATCTTGAAGCTGTAACTGTTATTTCCAGGATGGACATTTTACTTGTTCAGAACCTTCTGGTAGCTGTGGAGTTGGTTTTTTTCTTTTCCATCAAACACAAATTTCTTGCAGGTGAATATTTAAATTGTAACTGTCCCCACATTTCCTATGGAAAGAGAGAAGAGGGGGTTGGCAAGACCTAACTTTTTCATTTTCCCTTCAATCAGCCCCAATTTTTTCATCACTGGAAAATATGTTTTTTGCAGATCACAGTTCTGTTTATCGTCACGTTGATTGATCCTTATGTATTCCTTATATATTATCTGCCAGTACCTTCCAGTGGTTCAGGATTGGGACTGAAGACTTTTTTAATTAAGTAGGGTTTTTTTTTCATTTATTTCCTCAGCTTCATGAATTAAGCTTCTTGGTGTGATTTTCATAGATTCTGTTCTTTAATCCTGAAAGCAGCTTTTTTCTCTCCAGTACCCTAACTTCGGTTAAAATATTCGTTGAGAGGGGAAAGAGAAAAGTTTCAGACTGAAAACAAGGCTAGGACTTAGCAGACCGAGGAAAGGATTGTGTTTGATCAGTAGGTCTCATCTTGATATTGTAGCCTTCTATGATACTACTGCTTTCATTAAAAGAAAAAGAGATAGAGAGGACCTGCTAGGTCCTACAGCTAAAGTGTCCATCAGTGTTACCACTATGCAACTTGCTTCATTAGGGTACATATCATAACTTTTGCTGTCCCCAAATTACTAAGTTAAAAATGTGACTTCCAGCTGGTTTTGGTAGTAAGAGCATCAGCCTTAACTCTGGATTTCTTCTTGCATTTTAAGCACAGCCCATAACATGATTCTGAGTGTGCTGCTTTGTGATGGACTAGTTTTTCAGCTTTTATTTTGTGTCTGACATGGGTGCCTAAGCCCTCTGCCTCCTGGTCACTCTGATGTCTGACTCTTCCCTAACATTGCTGTAGTGTTTTCAGGAGTGAGTTCCAGTATTACTCCAGGGCGTTTTCAAAGTCCTCCTTGTGGTCAAGTTCAATTCCATTTATTTTTGACAAGTGTTTCCTACTTCAGAGACCACAGTGCATTGCTTTACATTTCTGTCAAACTTTGTTTCAAAAAAACTTTGACTTTTCTTCATTGTCCCTCTTTCTGCTGCCAAGCACCACACTCCTTAATTTTTTTATATATATATATATGGCATCAATCACAGACTAGCATAGGGAATTAGGATGAAACACCAATGTCCCATGGTTGCCAGGGTGGTGAATAATTGTTTCAAGTTTATTTTTTATGCTTTGATCTGTGACTCGTATCATATTGTGGTGTGAATTTCAGGTGTATGCCCTCAGGAGACTCAGATGCATCCCATCTAACTTAAGACACTTAAATGAGACACCAGTTAGGATGGTCCCCATATAATGAGAGGAGCGTGCCCAGTGAAGGTCTGACTGATCTCATCACTGACTGCAGAGGGAGCTTTGGGAACAATGTACCTGGGACACCTCATTCAGATGCTTAGAAAATCAATCCAAGGCAAAGTTTCCCCATTTAATATACTAGAGTACATGAAAGTGCTGTGTATCTTCATCATTTAGCTGAGTGCTTCACTCCTTTTAAACAGATGTCCCTCAGCTTAACTTCACATAAATTTTGTTACAGACTTCAATGAATTAAGCAAATGTGCCTTTCAGAACAGTTGACACTCAACATTGGTTAAGAATTTGTCCTTGATGGGAGGAGGAATGGAATCAGTGACATCCTCATGGTACCGGGGACCATGGCAGGTGGTGAGCAGAAGAAGAGATAAGGAAGCCTGCAGGAGAAAAAAGGAATTCAGTAGATTTCTGGGAATGACTTAAGAAAGGAAAAGATTCGGCATATTATTTAGTATGCCATCTTTCTTCTAAGTGATCTGATTCAGAAGTAGAAGTTGTTGAGGTGGAAAGAGTTCTAGGAGACTGAGGTACGATTATAGTTATGAAAAAGGAGGAACTGAAAGACTGTCATTGAATGCAGAGATAGACAATGACACTTGGCTATAGTAATCTAACGACTAGGGCCTGGACTGAGAAAATATGAATTCTTTTCCTCAAACCATCCCTGTGACCTTGAAAAATTTGCTTGACTTCTGGCATTGACACCTCCTCCTGAGAATCATCCATCTCACCCATTTAGGACATAAGGTCACTGGAGTTGGGCAACCTCCTATAGCGCTGGGCCAGTGCCTAGCACGGCTGGAGTCCCATCTGGACCCCAAGCCATACTAAAAGCAATAATAGTTTAATACACTGCCAGCCTGGGCAGGAGGAAATCAGGAACCGCCGTGTGAAACTCTGAGTGAAATAACTGCTTTTCTCCCAGCAAACCACTTGGGAGATTTGTTTTGTTTTGCTTTGATAGCTTCTGACACTGTGTCTTATATTGCGACTTGTCAAATTATGTCAAAATTGTGATATGCTGCCGTGTTACAAACCGTATTTATTGCTAATTTCACACTAAAATGTTATTTTATATCACTTCGTAATCTGGTGCCATATTTACTGATTTCTGTATTCCATCTGGAACTTATCAGCCTTTCCATGATGTCTGCCAGTAGCCCGAAAGTTTCTTTCTTGATCTTCTCTAATACCCAGGGATAACTTCCATCTGCTCCTAGAGATTTGTTGCTTTTAACTTCCTCTAGATTATTTTCCTTCTGTCTCGCTGGTGCCGAAATCAGCTTGGATTGTGGTTGTGACATGGGCATTTTTCCTTTTTTTCAAAAGGCATTTAGAATATACTTTTAGCTTTCTGAGTATCCTGCAGTTTTCTTCAATTTTCTCTCCCATTCTTTCCCATGATTCCAATTCATGTGATTGAAATTCTTTTGTAATTCTCCATTAGGAATTAGTAAAACAGCAAAAGCAAGAAATTAATGTCCCTAGCCCATGGGGCTTTTCACAAAGTTAGATGAAATTAAAGCAAAATAATGAGTAGAGACACAACTGAGTTTTTTACATTCTTTGATTTTTCCTTTCATAATTTATGTAGTAAATATTTTCTTCTTTCTCTGTTTTTCTTTTTTTCTTTTCTTTTCTTTTTTGAGAAATGTGACTTGTTATCATTCAAGTGAATTTACATACCAAATGGATTTTAACGTTGTTTTGCTGCTTAGGGTCATGACATGTATTTATTATTTTTGAAACACAAGTAGTTTTAATTATTTTGTTGCTACTCGTATAATTCTGGATAGCTGCTAGCAACTGAACTTTTACATTTTAGTTCATGTTATTAATAAAGTATTGGTTTTAATTTTATGAAGATTTACTGCTGCTTTTCCATGGAAATTAAAACAATCATTTACAGCAGAAATGAAGCTTTCAGTCGTCCTCCAGGAGAGTCCATTTCACATTTCTTCCAGGTGATATGCTCGTTCTCCGCTTTAACCACCCACTTCTGTCAGATCAAAGTTGCCCATATTGGTATATCAGGAGGTTGGATTACAAAACTATTTCCATTGCCTGAAGATTGACACTCTTGATTGCATCCACTTTTCTTTCAATTCGGGTTGCCAGAAGAATCTACATCCCTTAACATAAACATTGCTGCCTTTTGATCTAATATTCAGTCCTTCGGTCTCCACAACCCTAAGAGATAGCATGATGCTCTGCATCTTTCAAAGTACACGTTTTAGCAGGATGTATCAACTCCATCGCTTGCACCAAGGGGTAGCCCTTGCAGCTAGAGACACCTTTTATCAGTGGAATTAATCACTCTAGAAATCAGCAGAAATGCTTGAGGGGGTGAGTTACTCCTCAAGTGAGTGAACCTGGAAGAAGTGATGTGTAAAGTGAATTTTGTCTTGGGAACTGTATTTTTTCACTCTCGATCTGAGACTCCAGCTAGTGTCCCTTCTGCAGGGAAGGTGTTGTGAAACATAAGGAGCTTCCCTGTTGTTGGGTGCCCCTCACATGACTGCTCTGTACATTTGCGGTCCAGAGGTAGGACACATGGTCAGCTAAATGTCTATAATTATCTCTACTGGTAACAGTTAAAAGAAGTGATTCATATTATTTGTCACTCACATTTCTGTTTATCCTTCTGGGCACTTACTGGCTGAAGGACAGCAAATTGATCACAGGTTGAACTGTGGCTTTTAATTATTAAAATAGGAAGGAAAAGGAATTTAAAGTAGGAAAAGGAATTTAAAGTGGGAGATCAGAAGGTTGTTGCAATGCCGTTTCTTCACTGGAGACACTTTCTGTCTCTTTATTAAAAATTCTCCAATACAGATTATACCTTAAGCAGAGTCTAAATTAACTTATATTAGATCAAAGTATCTTATTTCCAAAATCAGCAGTTAATGCCACCTCAGAATACTCAATGTTATTAATTCAGTCTTAAGAATGACAATGGAATTTCAGTTTGTTTTTTCCTTTGGGTCAATATTTTCTTAATCAACTTTGGTTTAATCCAGATTAAATTTCATTGGAGATCCTTTTTTTCTTTCTTTCTTTGAACAGGTTATAAACATGTAAAGATAAGCTAACTTAGGGAAACTGAAGAAACTTTTTTAAGGGAAGCACTGAAAGAAGCCTTTGAGATAGTCTGTGCACTAATACTAATAATCTTACTTTTTCAGTAGGTCCTGCTCTTTCTCTCTTCCCGAGAAATAATAGTCTATGCAACCTGGGATTTGTCAGAGAATAACAAAAGCTGTTACTCTGTTAAATTGCAAAGATATTTCGGTATGCCATTATAAAAGCAGTGAAAAAGAAATTAAAAGTAGGTGGTTTATTGGAGCTTATAAAGCTATTAAAAAAAAAAAAAAAGAGAAAAAAAGAAGCAGCAAAGAAAACCCAACCTAAGCAGAAGTACTTTGGCAAGTGCCTTATCACCAGTGATGCTGAAGCCTAAATGTCGTTATGGAGTTGCAGAAGTGCTGGACTTGCTGTTTCTTGGTAGCGCCGTCGGGTCTGTTGCTCGGAACAATTTGTTGCTGCAGAAGGTTTCCTCGGAGTGAGCCAAGCTACAAAAGCTTTGATGAGGATGCGGCTGTTCATGGCCTCTGCTCAGAGAGAGCTGCTGCTGTAAAATCACCTGTCCGGGTGGTGGCTGCATTCAGGCAGTGCTGCCTTTCTCTCACTCCGTACCTCTCCGATTTGGTTTTGATAGCTTCTTCCACTCCTGAGTGTGAATTTGGAGGATGGGTTGGCAGCAGGGTTGGGTTTGCTTTTGTTGTTACAGTGGAAGACTTTTAATCTTTTCTTTGATCAGGTCATTTTCAGAGCTATCCTTTTAGTTCTGTCAGGTCTAACTCCAATCAAAACCAGCTCCTATTACCTAGAATTAAAACGTGCATCTCTGAAAGTAAGATTTCTAAATTTTCCAAATTTCAGCTCAATAAATTCATATTGACTCAATAAATTAATATTCTTTTTCCTCACTGGTCTTTGCAGTACTAACTCTTGTCTTAGTTTCCCAGTTAATACAACATTTTATGCTCAGGTGGTGTCTCGTATTAGAAATCGGTTATAGCATCAAATAAAAACATGCATAAAACATCATTCCTGTAAATGTAATCAAGCAGTTACAATATGAAAAGTCTGTACTCAAATAAAAATGTTTGTAAATATGCATCTGAGGAAGACATTATATAATCCTAAGTACTGCAAATGCTGCAGAGGTAGCTGGTATCCACTGAGAAGTGCAGTTTTACACCTATAAATGTTTTTCCTAATATTTATAGGAAAACAAAGTGCTTATATATGGATATTTTAGTCGTGTGTGTGTGTAGGCTTAAACTAGGGAATTTTGTTTTCCTTGCTGAAATAAAAGAGGCAAAAAGACCAGATAGTTTATACTTCTAATAGTACATCATGTGTATTACCCCCCTTTTTAATAATTCTGTAAAAAGAAGATCCTAAAATTCTTTCTGATCACCAGGCACTTTCCAGAGGTAGAGCCATCTTACAAAGTTCTTCTGATAATCTCCACCAAACTAGAATGTTATATGCATGAGGGCTGTGTGGTTTTTTTCTGATGAGATGCCCTTGTAGGTTTATTTGCTCATTGGCAGCACAATTTCTGGATTCCCAACCTGCTACATAGTATGATTTGTAATTAAGGATGCCTCGTGTGAAGTAATCTACATAACGCACCATGGTAACTGAAAGACATGTAAGTATTTTAAGGTCAGGTATAAAAAGATACAGAGTATTAACTGTTTATTCCAAAATTGCATTTGGTACCCTCTGTAATCTCCTGCTGTAGTAAGAAGCCTGGCTTCTTGGGTAAGGAAATGCTACTGTCTTTGGCACTTGTGGTCTATCTCAGTTTGGTAGAAAGAGATCCTCAAACCTTAAACATGTTACACGACTCAACAAAGCCAGTCTACACGAGCCCAGCAACGCATGATGAAGTGCTAACGCAGTGTTAATTTCCTAGCAATATAAGAATAATTAAAAACAATTGTATTAGCAAATACATTTGCTCGTGCACTGTGTATTTCCACTAGCTCCAGGATGGAGGTATCTGTTTCCGGTTCACTCTGGATTTTTTCCTTTTCCAGTGAATATTTAGGTTTTTGCTCATAGAAGAGTCAGCACTTAACACCTTTCTATCCTTACACCCTCTACTGCATTTTATTTTGCAAAAATGCAATGTGCACGTGAATGTTAGAAACAAAAATGCCCCTCAGTCTCTAGGCTTCTGCCAAACTCTCAGTGATTAGCATAGCTCCACTGGAATCTGCTTGGCCTTTTTGCAAAAGCACTTGCATAGGTAAGATAGCATCTAGTGAACCTCTGGGAAGGGTATGTGCTTGTTTGGCTTTGTCTTATATAATGCAAAACAAACAAGAAGATAAAGAAGATATCCTGTGTTTGCAAGAGCAGTATTGGGCAGACATTGTTTACTGTAAATGCACAGAGAACTTTCGCCTTGCATATTTATTTAGCAATATTTATTTAGCCTTCCCTTCAGTGCTACTGAAAAGTTAAAGGTCATCATGTGTGGACTTAGTGCTGCAGGAGTGAAATTTGAGTACACATTTGTAGTCCTCATACATTTGGGAGTCTTCTTAGAACCTCAAGACCTCCTTACACGCGTGGAGTTGAAAGCTTGAGGTAGCTCTGAAGGATATTTCTTCTAATTCATCAGATAGACTCGATTTACTGGAAGGTGATACCTCCCTAGCAATATATGTCAAGTGATCTTCACTATTCTGCTTGCGTTTTCTAGCATAAACAGAGAGCAACAAATATAATCACAAGAAATCCAAGCACAGAGAGAAAAAAATAGCAAACCAGCTAAAGTCCCCAAACCCCACCTCCTGTGCTCACAGTGAAAGGACATGGCTTAGTTAGTTAGTGCCAAATTAGTCATGCCTGACTAATTTGGTGGCCTTCTACAACGGAATTACAGCTCTGGTAGATATGGGAAGAGCAACTGACATCATCTACCTAGACTTGTGCAAGCATTTGGCACTGTCCCACATGACATCTTTGTCTCTAAGATGGAGAGACATGGACTTGATGGATGGAGCGCTCAGTGGATAAGGAAGTGACTAGAAGGTCGCACTCCAAGAGTTGTGATCAACGGCTCGAAGTCCAGGTGGAGACCAGGGACAAGTGGAGTTCCTCAGGGGTCTGGTTTGGGTCCAGTGCTGTTTAACATCTTCGTAAGCGACGTGGATGGTGGCATTGAGTGCACCCTCAGCAAGTTTGCCGACAACACTAAGCCATGTGGTGCGATGGACTCACTTGAGGGAAGGGAGGCCGGATGAGGGACCATGACAGACTTGAGAAATGGGTCAATGCAAACTGCATGAGGTTCAACAGCTCAAAGTGCAAGGTCCTGCATCTGGGTTGGGCCAATCCCAGGTACTATTACAAACTGGGTTCAGAGTTGGTTGAGAGTAGCCCTGAAGAGAAGGACCTGGGGGTGTTGATTGATGAGAAGCTCAACATGAGCTGGCAGTGCACTCATGCAGCCCAGAGGGCCACCCATATCCTGTTGATTCTCCTCCTTTACTCTGCTCTTATGAGACCCCACCTCAAATACTACGTCCAGTTCTGGTGTCCCCACCATAAAAGGGACATAGATCTGTTGGAATGAGTGCAGAGGAGGGCCACAAAGATGATCCAAAGGCTGGAGCATCTCTGCTATGAGGATAGGTTGAAGGCACTGGGATTGTTCAGCCTGGAGAAGAGAAGACTCCGGGGGGACTTTATAACTGCCTTCCAATACCTAAAGGGAACCTACAGGAAGGCTGGAGAGGGACTTTTCACAAGCATGTTCAGCAACAGGACAAGGGGAAATGGTTTTAAATTGGAGCAGAGTAGGTTTAGGCTAGATCTTAGAGAGAAATTCTTCAGTGCGAAGTTGGTGAGACACTGGAATAGATTTTCCGGAGAGGTTGTGGATGCCACATCCCTGGAAGTTTTCAAGGCCAGGTTGGATGAGGCCTTGAGCAACCTAGTCTAGATGAGAGGTGTCCCTGCCCATGACAGGGAGGTTGGACTAGATGATCTCTAGGGTCCCTTCCAACCTAAGCCATTCAATGACTCTATGATTCTGTGCACCAGTGTACACACATCTTTTACTTGAGATGTACACCCTGACTGTACAAAACATGGGTCTGCTCTGTTGGGAGCTGCTCTGATAGTTACACTTAAGGCTGATTAGTGACTATTTGGGATAGTTTAGGATGGGTTGAAAACTCTTTTAAGACTTTATATGTACGTTGTCATTTTCATTGTGATTTGTTCAGACTGAAGACATAAAACAACCTTTACCTGTAGGAGTACAATCCCAACCCAGCTGAAGTCAGTGACTTGATAGAAGTGAGAATTTCATCCCATGTCTTTGGGTAAGCACAGAGAGCCCCTGAAAATCTGAGTTACTGTGATGGGGCAGGAAAAATGCCTCTGCTTCTCAACTATATAAAATATATCTGTTCATAGTTTTATTAGAGGTACATTTATGGAAAAGGTACGTGATCATAAAAAGGGTTCCTGAAGAGTATTTTTTACAGTAACAATGCTATTAACCACTGTAGTAAATTAAAACTGAGATTAAGTTGGGCAAAAACCAGTAATCAGCAAATCACTTAATTCTTTGAATGGAAATATGTTCTTTCCAACTTTAGGCTACAAAGAATTATTTTACATGAATTCTGTAATCTGCAGCAAAATGCCTTCAAACAATGGCAGAAACCTTTTTTATACCATCAGCTTTGGATGATTCACTTCTCAGGAAATGCAAAATGTAGCAAGTCAGCTGCTATTGTCTCTTCACCTGTCTTATTTTCCTTCTTGTTTGTTGTGGTTCTTACCCAGATAATCCTACTGCTTGATCGATGTCCTCATACATGCTTTGTTTTATTGCACCTACTTAGAATACTTGAAAAATCTCGGTGGCGCTTGAAGAATAAAACTAGAGCTAATTTGATTACAGTGGTTTTAAGATGTAGCAATTAAATGCAATCATTTTTAAATAATATCATTTTATAAACACTGTATAAACATAATGTAAGCTGCAGATAACTACTGCGCGTTTATAGTAAACAACTTTATTTTATATTTTGACAAACCTTCTGGAAGCTTGAAATATTAATTTATATTTTATTGAATTCATTGTTCATAGCAATAAGAAAAGGGAGCCCAGCTCTGTGTATGTTTAAAGAGTGCACATTTAGGACAACAGATTAAGTGTTTTCCAGAATTTACAAACTAACTAGTTTAGGTTTCTTAAGCAGAGTATAAAATTTTAGTTTTGGAGTGGCCCTGGTCTACTTACTGTTTTGAAATTCCTTCAGTGTGCGTTGTCTGGTAAAGAAATGAGAAATTGTTCAACACCTACCATAAACAGCCATCTCAATGAGAGACATATAAAACTAAATGTGCTCTCCAAAGCCGTTAAGGCATCTTTGCTGTCCTTGTTGAAATACAGTAGTGAGATCTGGCCCCTGAGTAGATGGAAGAACTCACCAGAACAATGTGGAACTGGGAGAACTTGAGTAAAATGAGAAAGTAGCTCCTGAGTTAGGGAGGACATATTTTAATTATTTGACTTATTTGTTTTGTTGTCTTTGGATTCATTTTTGTAAGCCGTCATTCTCCAAGGGGGAGGATAGTAGTCCATTCCCTTCACTGACAAGAAGAGCCTTTGTTAGTGATGCTCTTCTTCAGAGTTTTTTAAGTCATGGGTGCATGTATAAATAAAAAATTAAGAGCCCTCTGAGATAAAGAGCTTGCAGTTATAGAGACTGCAGGTAAGCAAACTTTTTCAAATGAAGAATTTATTTAATGAATGAATTAGGCAATACTGGAGCCTCCTACTTCAGTGCTCCACTGGCTTTCTGTTGCAGCTGGCTTAGCTCCCCTGGGAATTTAAAGCCACTGAGTCTGAGTAGTGCTGTGGACCCCTGATCCCAGCGGGCAGCATTACCATGATGTGGGGAGGTCTTTTTCATCAGCTCAGCTGCAGTAACGGACTCTGTGCCTTCTTACAACCTGCCTCACTTCTAAAGAAAAACATCTTTGCTTAGATCTCAAATGTACACATGTGGCTTAAGCTCATTTTGCTTCTCCAGAGGGGCACACTAAGAGAAAACACACAATATGTTACTGCAGCTTGCTTATTACTTGTTATTTTGCAGTAACTCAATTGCTTGTGGTCATCTGTGTATAACCTTAGTCCTGTGTAGAAGAATTTGATGTAATTCCCAAAAAATCCATTAAATTCTCATTTCAGCTTGGCCTTTGTAGATCTGGTTATGGTTCTGTTTTGCATATATTCTGCGTCAGTCCAAAGGTCATCTCCTTTCAATTTTACTGTATACCTGTGCTGTCAGTTGGGTAAGAAACCAGAGGACTGATGTGGAAAAATTAAACGGAGGTAACGAGTACTGGTTAATGTATGTCAAGCATAACTCAAGTTGTTATACACTTTAAAAAATCCTTGCTACTGGAAGTTGAGTGCCATAAAACCTACACTGCATGGAATGTAAGGTATGTTAACCAACATATTAATGCGCAATTTAAGAAAAAATTATAACAGCCTACAGCTGTGAAAGAGAAGTGTGCTTTCATTTCATGTCACTGACTCTTCAGTGCCTCTTCAGCTTAGCCCATGTCCTATCCTTGCTTATCCTCAAGCAGGGAAGTAAACAGATGTCCCCCTGAATGATGGGCAGTAGTAGAATTCTCCTAGCAAGAGACTATTTTTGCTTCTGACGTGCTTTTTTTTTTATTTTGTAAAGTGATAGATGCAAAATTCAGAAAACAAGAAACCTGTGTTGTATAACTGTATCAAATGAAGTAATAATAATATATGTTTTCTCTCACCTTTATGTCACAGGGCTTTTGAAGGCAGCATCTCTGTATTTTGGTTGAGTTTTTTTCCCCTCAGGTCCACAGTGGCTTTGTCCTGTTGGTGCCTTGGTGCTGGACACCATCTATAAAGGCATAAGCCAAAAAGGATCTTGGGGTGCAGTTTGCTTTTCCATCATATACAACAAGCCTAAATTTTGACTTGGGCGGGTCACCTTCACAGCATAAATGAAAAATCAGATTTGTCTTTCCCTTTTTGTTTCTCTGGTTTTCTTGCAATGGGTCATTGAAAGAAACCCTGAAGGGAGATTCTGGAAAGCATTTTTCTTCTTCCTGTCTTATTTTGTACATTTGAACTACTTCAGCAATTTCTCTCTTTTTGCTGGACAACTCCTCGGAGAAATTAAAGAATTATTTATTTATGATTATTAGTTTCCTTTCAGCATTTTAAAAAATGTCTTCAATGTTTGAAGCACCCCAGCAGGCATTGCAAGCAAAATCTGTAGCAAAAAAAACAATAAAGCAAAAATAATGACAAATTCTGTCCAAACAGGAGAAGGGAGGGGAGTTGTTCAGCAGCAATAATTAACCAAGTTTCAACATGCTGGATATGCCTTTGGAAACTGCCTGACAAATTGATGGGGTTTATGGTATGCCCTGAAGGTGGATAGATCTGAGCTGTTTCGGTCGCAACTCAGAGAGTGGTTCGCTCGCAAGCCCGAGTGGAGGGCATGTCTTTTGATAACCTCCTCAGTAGTAGCAAAAACTAGTATTAATCATGTTTATTACACAGTTCTCCTGGAAAGTTTCTTGTGAGAGGGCAAGAAGGAAGGGCTCTCTCCTCTGAAAATGCAGGATATGCTCCCATTTCAGGCAAGTTTCTACTGGGCAGGTTTTCTTCTTAGAAACCGTCCCCCTTAGAAACCAGAAATCCCATCCTATCCTGCAGGTTCATTCATTCTGGGCTATTTCAGTATTTGTAGGGAGATACTCATTCTGCCAGCTCAGCCTTCCTGCAGCAGGTAGTGGAGACACACCACAAGGAACAGTCTCTTCAAACTGCCTGGAACACAAAGCTGGCTGGTGCCAGCAGCCTGAATTCACTCCGTTCCCATCTCCTAGGTACATCTCATAGCATTTTCCCTTGCACATGAACGAAGTGGGATTATGCCTAATCACGGGAGACTTTCAAGCAGAAGGTTTGCCTTCTGGCCTCTATCTGCAGTTAGTGCTTCATGATCTGTTAGGCTGGTGGCAGTTGAATTTAGGTGCCTGGTTGCAATGGGGATTGTAATGGGTTGCAGGGAATGAAGATGAAACTCAGGTCAACATAGGATGGGCGATGCTGGTCGAGCCAAAATAGTTTCATCATAACATATCCCACAGTCTTAGCCAAAAGACAACATAAGGTTTGATTTTGGTCACTGGAGCAGAAACTGAACTGTGGCTTCCTAAAGACCTTGGTCTCACCAAAGACTGGAGCTGTTAACAGAGCCCACTGGCAGAGGACCCTGAGCTTTTTCACCCTTCAGCAGCTACTGAAGACAGGATACAAGGGATACAAAGTCTGTAATTGATATTCTCGCAGAACATCCAGAACCTGCTACATGACTGTCACACATAACAAGAAACCAGTGCTACTCTAAATCTTCTCCTGTTTCATCAGATGTTTCTCCTCCTAAGATCCAGCATCCCTGTGAAGACTACAGCTTGGCTTGGCAGTTGTAGAGGACACATAGAGGAGCCACTCAAGTGTAGTGCCAAAGGCAAACATCCGTTTCATAATGAACCTTTCATTTTCTACAGACTGCCTGAACTGTCAGAGGAGCAGGATTCTCTCATGGTAGCAACAGAAGCTCCCACTACAACTCCCAGCCTTCATGGGTCATCCCAGAGATCCTCACAGTTTCTGATCTTCCCATCATTAAAGCAAAAGAAAATAATGTTTTGTATCGTTCTGTTCTATATCCTTTGAATATACCCTCCAGATATTGCAGAATAATCATATATTTTTGGAGATAAGGTTGTTCCATTGAGAAGGCTGTGGGTGTTGGCTTCCTTGTGCTCCTTTAAGGTCCACATCCTGGTTTTTTGAAGTTAAATTGCCTGAAAGGACCTTCCCTAGAGAGCACATGTAACTCCTCTGCTGGATTTTTTATCCTTATACTTCCAAAAAGGTCTGCATATTCTTAGAAACCTGTGGGTTTTGTGGTCACAGAACATCAGTTACCCTAATTAAAAGAAGATTTTTGTAATGGCTTTTTAAACTATGCAAAAAGTCTGTGGTGAGATGAACTAGCAGGAAAAGGCTTGAGAAATAATCCTAAATAGGCCAATTGCACCAACCTTTAGCCATGTTAGATGTTACTGTGGCATTGCAGACTATTTAGCCGTCTAAAGGGAGTTGCTTCCTTGGTCATGGACCTGCATTTATTTGTATAGAAACTGGTCTAAAAGTGATTTAAAGGGCCTTGGGGGGGGGGGGGGGGGGGGGGGGGGGGGGGGGGGGGGGGGGGGGGGGGGGGGGGGGGGGGGGGG
>JAVSBS010003758.1:27584-63374 GCA_033124195.1 Coracias cyanogaster | reverse complement strand
CCCCCCCCCCCCCCCCCCCCGCCATGAGATGTAGATCTGGAAAGGATCTCTCTGCTTCTTGTATCTAAACTCTTGACACTGCTTGGAATCACCTTATTTTAAGTAGATTCATAAATGCATAAAGCACTACCTGAAGACCAGGCGGAGTTTTGATCCCCATCACTGTCTAAGGAAGCCCTCTCAGAATTTCTTTTTTCTGCTGGTGTGTTCACTGACAGCTCGTGGCCATTTGTTATTGAGCATACTTCATTTTGCGTTTACCCCCTGTATTAACAGAGAGCAATTATACATCCTCGTGCTGTTACCTCTCTCCTGTCGGCTTCCTGGCCATGTGCTCCCTACAAGATCCACCTTCCACGGTGCCAAATTGAACCATGAACTTACCTCTGATGGAGAACACAGTCGGTAGCTTTTAAGTAGAGATTATACCTGTTATAAAACACTGCTATTTCAGAGCTGGTGAGCTCACCAGGAAGATATTAAATAGATGGTCTAATCTGTTTGTTTCTCTTCCTCTTGTCGGCATCCTCTTGGTATTGTTGTTAGTCGGAGTTACGCAAATTGGACCTGAAAGGAGACCACAGCATGCAAGGTACAGCATGCCGAAAAGAAGGTAAGAAAACTGCTCAGAATACCCTGGCTAGAGATTTCTCTGGATGAAGATAGAAGGAGAAAAATACGCTTGTGCCACTTCAAATGTTCTCTTCTTTAGATTACTACATGGCTAAAAGGCAAAGAGGCGTTAACTCCTTCTTAGGGCTGTGACTGAGAGCAGCTTGGTCCCAAAACCAGAAACTATGAGGATGCACTTTTATGATCACGGAGATATTTTTCCCATGCCTGCTCCTCCTCTTTTCAGTGCAAAAACCAAACAGACCTGTGGTGTGTCTGGTGCCAAGATCTGGAGTGGAGAGGGGGAGCCTGCCCAGCGGGGAGCGATCGCGAGGCCAAAGGGCGATGTGTGCACATTGCCAGTGCCCGCGTGTTTACAAACACAGCCCCACTTGTTTTTCCTGCAGCTGAATCAGTCCTTGAAATGACTACTGTAGGTTCAGCATTTAAAGTGGGTCCAAAAACATGGCAATTAAGCTCAAGTCAGCACAAGGTGAAAGGCCTTTGAACATGTAGCCAATACCACAGCAAGCATGAGAGGCTGATATCGCTGATCCATAGATTTAAGGAACTTCTGCTCCCATTTCTGATAAAAGGAGGCAATGCAGTGTTAGTCCAGCCTAGTTAATAAGATTTGAGCTACTGAGATTTTGCTTTTTGCCTGTAGACTATTCCACCTTTTAGTAACGGCTGGTCAAGAGAATTCAATTAAACAGTCCTCCTCTTCCCTTTCAGTTAGGACACAGGGACACGAGGCCATCCTGCTGCTGTTTATCTGTGTAGGACTTCATGCAATTATTCCTCAATCCTCAGCTCATAGGGCAGTAGGTGCTACAAGAAGAAAATGCAGTACATGTGAGGAGGCTGTCAGTGTCTATATTCAGAAAGATAGTCTTATGAACATAAGACCTGACAGCAATTGCTTTTATTCCATCTGTTGCTGTTCTCCACCCAAACATGCATGCTTCTACCAAAGAAATAGATTACTTGTATGGTCTGCAGTCGAGCTACCAACAGAACGTACAGATATATATATTGCATGAGCCAAGCTCTACTGTTCCTACTCAGCTCAGCTTCTCTGCATCATTTAAATTAGAGTTTTGCTTTAGTGTGAGCTGAGTAAGAATCGTCAGTTTTGGCCCAAGCCTGCTTCAGCAGCTATGTGTCACGCTTTATTTTACTGCACAGCAGTTTGCCAGATATACCATATTGGAGACGTGTTGATCTTTGTCGCTTCCAAAACTGACACTTCCTTTTCCAGTCCCGCCTTTTAAAACTATTTCAGTTGGACAACATCAAGCTTTCAAAAAATGCTGATACTTCACTCCCTTTTGAAACAATATTTTAATTCAAGGGCTTATTCAAGACTTAAATGTTAATCATCCAACCATGCCAGTTCAGGTTGCAGTTTTTATTTTATTAGAAAACATACTGGTGCTGGTATGAAGCTATATTACTAACACAGATACACCCTTGACTAATTTTGTGATAATGCCAAAACCAGTTTTTATACCCGTCAGCTACATTTCTGTGTTGTTTCTAATTTGTGTTTTAGCATTCTGGCTTTCTCTCCACTGCAGAATTAGTCCTGATCATATCGGCACAGCTTATGCCAGTACAACCCTCTAGTATAGGCAACACCATAATCTGTTGTAAAGCCATTATGAAAGGTCAGGAAAAAGTGTTCTGAAGGATTTTATTACAGAATTTTAGGACTAAAGCCATGTCCTTGTTGCTGGAATTTCAGTCAGTAAGGCTTCTTCCCAAGTTGGCCAGAATTCAGGATGGTTTAACTCCTTGCATGCTGGATTTTTAGTATCTTTTTACGTATCGGGTGGGTCTGCAGCGGGTGGGATGCTAGGAGGAAAACACGTCTTTCTGTAAATTGTGGCTTGACACAAATAAAGCCACTACTGTTGGTCTTTGTCCTGGTTACCTCTGTGTATCATTGTATGTATCTGCCCTTTGGAACATGGGGAATTTTCATGTGTATGTGCCTTTTTCTTGTAAAATGAAATGAGGATAGGCTAATTTAATGGTTTTCGTTGGGAAGACTTCCCTTTTCATAGCCACCCATTCTTTCTAATGTAGACCACTGCATTTATTTATGATTGTTCCATCTTGGGTGAAATCAATAAATGTCGTTGGTTTGTACATCCACTGGGATGTGCAGTTGAAGCTGTCCCTCCTTCTGAGTAGCTCTTGTTAAAAAACAAAACAGTACTTATTTTCAGTATGAACAGAGCCAGGGAGAGAAGTTTATCCCAGTATCTTGAATGCTGCATTACCTAAAGGCTGATGATACAGAAATAATTGGAAGTAAGTACTGCAAAATTGTTGAGATAAATTTTGACATAAAAATGTAGGTTGGTTCATAAAAAGTTGCAGTGACAATAGGTTATAGTGACAGCTTTTCAACAACTGTATAAGCCTCCAGATGGAAGGGAATTTGGCTTAATGAATTACAGGCAGTCTCTGTAACACAAGCTCCTTTTATAGGAGCAGATCAGAAGAAAGAATAAACTTATTCATACTGGCATGTGTTAAATAACATCATTGTTAAAAAGATGGAGTTGGAAAGAGACTGAGAAATGCAGGACTTAAAAAAAGAAATCCATTGTTAATATCTCAAGACCTTCAGGCTCCCAAGCAGGGCACTGGACTGCCTTGTTTCAGCATTATCTGATAACGAAAGTTGTCATCAGCCAGCTTTGGAGGCTCACAGCCTTCCGGTGATGAGATGACCCTGCTGCAGGACCTTCTTCTTCATGCTTGCTCATGCCTTCACGTTCTCTCCCTGTGCATTTGCTCTGGGTCCAGAGTAGGCTGAGCTGGTTAAGGTTTTTACTTACACCTGGGGACGGATAGTTAGAGCTCCCGAGAGCATTTTTTCACGATGTGTGCCACAGACAGGCTGCATGACCTTGGCAAATTACTTAATATCTGCTTTCCCATACAGAAAATTATGATGATACTTAGCAGCCTCCCAGGAGAAGCATTTGAACTTCATTAAGGATTAGGACATGCTTTTAGTTTAGTTAGTTGTGTTGAAATGTGCCTGGTAAGCAAAAGTTATTGTTAAATAATGAATGAGGAAAAACGCTGTCAAAGTAATATACAGGACTGAGCCAGTGCTGAGCGTGGTAACCAAATGAAAATCACATGCACCGTGATGTCAGAGGAGGGGAGTACAACTGAAAACTAAGAATAAGCAGCAGATGTCAGTGACTCATTGAAATAACAAACTTGTATTTCTAATTTTGTCAATGTGCTGTGGCACTTTTGATAGGACGGATTAACTGCTGATGAGCTTGCAGGATTTTTTACCCGTGTGGCAGTGAGTTAAGGACATAGTTCTAGCCTTCAGCCTGTGTTACTGATTCTGTGGCTGTTTTATGAGGCCATGTTAAAATTCACCGATTTAAGATGTAGAAATGCAGGAAATTTCCGTGAAACTACTAATCGTGGATGTATTAAATAATGGGTTATCTGGGTAGGGAGTGCTTTCTCTTGGTAGAGAATATTTTTCTAGCAGGTCTGTGACTTCAGAGATGTTCAGGTGGCCTATTTTGCATCTTCCAACTCCAGCAAGCAGCCATATAATGGATGGGTCCATTTACTGTGGGTATTGATACTAACTATTAGGTATTTTCATGCAGCAATAGCCAGAGGGATACACAGCCAAGCACTTATTTATCCCACTCCCTGTTTCATGAGCGCAGGCATCTTAATTGTACTGGCAAAGCAGATGTGTATGTTTTGTCAGCGCAACTCTGTGGTTTTGATAATCCGTCTCCTCAAACTCTGCGAGGGCTCATTTTTCTCAGCATATTTTATACTTAGCAGCACCTGGATCGTTACCCATGCACCTCATGAAGCCTTTTTTCTTATTCATTTTCCTAATTAACAGCCTGTGCCTGCCACGTGTGGATAATAACACTTGCATTCTTGCACAGGTGAAAGGAGTCTCTCAACAGCAGTCATTTTTTTTTCCCCTTTGCATCTCTAAAATGACCTAACAAATTTTTTGGAGATAGTTTTTCGTACAGAACCCTGACGTCCGCTGAGACACACCGCAGGGTGCTGGAGGTCCTGCCAGACGTGCCGTGCTGGTTCTGCTGGCTCACAGCCGCTGTCCCCAGCAAGTGAGCGAGAAGAGAGAGCCGAGCGGCTCCGCGGCATCGCCGTCAGCCCTCGCCTCGCCCCGGGCATCGCGTCTCTCCCGGAGCACAGCAGCGCATTGTACGACGCTGAATGACAAGCAGTTCTATATTAAGAAAAACATGAAAATGCAGCTTTATTGGAAGCCACAGGGTTGATTGAAAGCGTAATAAATGGCAGCCTACCAACAAAGATTGTTGCTCTGGGTAGATAATCTGATTAGTAAATATTTATTTCATTACAAAGTCTCTTTTATGGTTTGATCCGGCTTCAGTCAACAATTCTAAGTGACCTCTTCAGCATTTTAAATTGGATCTGGAGGTTCTGCCATTTGAACCAGGGATACCATAAACAAATAAGAGGTTCGGTGCAATTGGAGGTAGTGGTATGAAATGCAATAGTATTTATTTAGAGAATCCTCACAGGGCGTCTGCTGTTTGATTAGGCAGTTTGTTTGCTTTGAACTCCTAATTTGTTTAATCTTAAACTTTGGGAAGCTACAGAAATACTGTACTCATCCAGGGACAACTAAAAAACATTAACTCTTCAATGACTGCAGTGTGGGCACTCATTTCACCAGTGCAGCTCGGTAGCATATCTTACAACCTCACAGCCATCAAACTGTGCTGTACCTGGGTTCTTCCAGCAGTGTAGCAAATGCCTTTTGCCCAGGTGTGTCTCATATAATCAACTATCAAGAAGAAGAAAAAACATACAATTTTTATCAGCTTTGCTAGTGCATTATATGCACCAAAGTGAAGAAAACAAATCAGAACATCTTAATAGTTGCATTATAAATATATATTGCACAATCATTGTTCTCAGCCTCCGTGAGCTCTTCAGTGCAATGTTCAATGTCTGCAGAAATAATAAAAGCATTTTTACTTTGTCCAGTGGCAGTGTATCAGATAAATGAATGTAGATTTAAAGAAGAGTGCAGTACTTTCTCCCACTGGAGGTTATGGTTTTAGCTTTAAATTCAGAAAATGCTTAAGAGAACCTTATGAAATGTAATAAAGTTCTCCTTCCCTGAGCTCACACTGTCAATCTGAAATTGTATTGGGGGAATTTGAGTTTCAATAGTGTCCTTACGGAGCAGCTATGCTTATTACTTAGATATTAGAGGTGCCCTGTTGATGTACAAGCATTTGAATTCCGAAGGGAAATAAAGTCTGTATTTTCAGCTTATTATTGTACAATATTGTAGGCACTCCGCAGTAAGTGTCTGGAAAAAATTGTTCTTCTTCCCTTCTAACTTTCACCACCTAACGTGTTGTCTTGACTTCCTACCTCTGCTGTGAAAGAAAACATCAGCTTAAATTTCCAATTCCCTAGTAAGAGGTTATGTACATTATAACACTATTATAGCTAATGTTGTTTATGTACTTAATTCTTTGTGCTAACAGTGGTGGCCACAGTTTGAAGCTGTCGTACCACCTAGGTGCTTGAGGAAAGCACTAAAATTACCCAAGAGCGAGCTGAGAACCAGGCAGTGTGTCCTCTCCTGTTTTGTCTCCTCCAATGCTGAGTTTTAATGTCCTGCTAAGCTTGCCTTGTAAATACAGGTGCACAGCAGCTAGCATAGCTGCCGGATGGCTCGCTCAAAGAAGCAGAAGCAAAGCTATGCAGCAGGCATGTGAATGTACTCAGAAGGAGCTGCTCAGGGTAAAAATGCCTTGTCACATCCCTCACCATCTCATTTTCACTCTCATACACTCCTGCGGTGTTGCGGGAATGCGCTGCCTCACGGCCTGGCTTGCGAACCCAAATCCCAACTGTCCTTCTTCCCATCCCTCACGCTGGAAATGGAAAAAGGAAAGAGCAAACCTGAGCAAAAGCTCTCAGCTTTTTCTACTCTCAGCATGAAATGGAGCGTGGAGGAGAGTGCTCTAGGCAAGCAGCAGCTCCGAGGGAACGGCCAGGTCAGCACGGAGGGCCGGGAGCTGGTCAGCATGCAGCCGAGGCAGCGCTCACCACCTTTTGCAATGGGTGGGATAATTCATAAATGACACATGAAGGGATTTTGAGGTCTGTGGAAGGCAGCACCGTGTCAACATCAGAAAATGCTTGAAGGTATTCGTTCAGTCAAGCTCCTCGGCCATGTTTTCCCCAGCCCAAAATAAGCCCTGAAATAGAGGGAATGCAAGATTTTTGCTGGGCATTGGAAGAACTTTCTCCACTTCCAATTGCACAGACATTAAATGAGGAATGAGCTGTGCCGTGTATCTGCTAGGAAAGCTCCTCTTCTCTGTTTTCTTTCTTTCTGTCCCCAGCAAGTACAGAAATCTTGCTGCTTAAATAAAAACTGAGGGCAAGATTCTCCCAGCTGAAATCAGGGAGCTTTGGCATTGGCTTCAGTCGAGATGGTAGGAGCTGAGCACACAGGGTTTTGGTTCATGCTTACTAAGGGCAGCTTTGGCGCTTTCATAGAATCATTTAGGTTTTAAAAGACCTCTAGGATCATCAAGTCCAACCTTCATCCCAACATCTCCCTGACCACTAGACCATGTCCTGATGCACCACATCTACTTGCTTTTTGAACACCTCCAGGGATGGTGACTCCACCACTTCCCTGGGCAGCCTTTTCCGGTCCCTACATAACTAGGCTTGTTTCGTTTTCACCATGTCTGTTTAATCTGTATTTAATCTATATTTTTTACCTATATAACCCTAGATTTTGGGGGGCTAGCCCTGGAGGTCATATAAGAGTGTTTGACAAAAAGCTCTCTATTTTAAATTAATTCTTAACAGTGATAGTCTTGTCCCAGTTACGTAAATTGTGACCACTGTTAAAATTGTTGTTTTCCCTCCGTATTTCAAATAGTCAACTAAAGCAAAAATGGTCTGTCTTGGAGAGAAATTACAGATTATAGGACTCATTAAACTTTTCACAAGGGTCTCCAGCAACAGGACAAGGGGAAATGGTTTTAAATTGAAGGAGAGTAGGTTTAGACTAGAAGTTAGAAAGAAATTCTTCTGTATAAGAGTGGTGAGACTCTGGAAGGGATTGCCCAGAGAGGCTGTGGATACCCCGTCCCTGGAGGTGTTCAAGGCCAGGTTGGATGAAGCCTTGAGCAACCTAGTCTAGTTGAGAGGCATCCCTGCCCATGGTAGGGGGGTTGGATTAGATGATCTCTAGGGTCCCTTCCAACCTAAGCCATTCTATGATTCTGTGACTCTATATGTGTTTAATATGGCATCCATATATTAATTTTTAGCACAAATGAGCAAACATTGCTTTCTGTAGATATCCTGATGTTACTGCTGAAACTGGGAACCCTTCTTCCCCCAGAGTAGGTCTGGTAAACTTTAGATTGTTAGAAATGATGAAAAAAATCCTTTTGATACACACAGAGGATTAAAAACAAAGATACTGTTTGTTGTGCTACTACAAACACACACAGAAACTGAAGCTCAGGTGTTTACCTTCTGGGTTTTGAGCCTTCAGTGACTGAGTTCTTCCCAACCAAAGCAGTTAGAAATTACTAATAAAATTCATATTCTGCATTAGTCGTCATACCCCAAGAGCTTGGGCTCAACTGAAAACACAGACTACCGTTAGACTGGAGATACATCTTGGATTATTTCAGCTGGCAGTATGGCAATGATTTCAAGTTTTTTGGACCATATCTTTAGAGAATCTGAAAAAATATTGTATTAAAAATAAACATTCCTGGTCAAACATGAAGCTGGCAGTACAGGAGAAGTCCAGTTTTATCACTGCAGTACCAGTTGTGCAAATCTTCATATTCAGCAATGATGTTTGGATTAGGGAAAGAAGTGGCTTCTCATTGCAGGAGTCCATCTATGCTGTGGGTCCCCTCACCTCACAGTACAACCTGCCTTCCCCACAACATCACTGCCATTTCTTGCAATTTTAATTTATTCCAGGAAGAGGGAAGAATGTGTCTGAATATTGATCAAATTATTTTGTGAAATAAAAAATGCAAGTGACTTTTGCATTCCCTTAAGAAGGATGACCTGCCTGAGCCTTCCTCATGCTGGCATGTGTGCATGGTTTAGGGTTCATGCTTTTTATGTTTCTAGTTCATAGAAAACCCCATTCCTGTTGGATACCCTGTTCCTGGTGGATGTATTGAATTATATGGTTGGATCTGCTTGCCAGATAAAGCCATTTGTCGTCCTGTATACCCTCTCTGTTCTCTTTTTTCCCTCTCCAATGTGGATATTTTTAGCCCAAGAGCTCTAATTTGAGCAACTCATTTACATTTCTTTTCCCCTTTTTCTTGGCTTTACTACTCCTATGCAGTAATGATCACAAACTCTGTGTAAGGACAACACGCTCAGCCTAGTAGCTGTCTTCTGCTGCCTTCCACAGCAGCGATGCCCAGGTTGTTCCCACTGTCCAAAGCATAAAAAACTCCCCTTCTTCTGCCTCCTGGTGACCCAGAAGCCTTGGTCCCCTCTTCTCCCTCCTCCACACATCCATCCAGCCTGTACTAGGCAGGTAGGAGGAAAGTCACTCTTGAGTTGTAATGCATTTTAGGTCTTTGTGATGTGGCAAGGTAGAAGACTCATAATAATTTATCTCCATGTTAAATACTGTTTTATTTTTTTCCATGGCACATTCATTCAAAGCTTTGTGCCATCAGGTTTCCACCATCACTCTGTGTGCATGTGTTCACACGTCAATACTCATTAATATCAGATGTCCTGTCAGTTCCCTGTACACTGAAGTGGACCATGCATTTGAAAGCGTGTATTGACATTTAGGAATTGCCTGTATCACTCAAAGATTTTTCTCCCAAAGGAAGCAAGAGCCCAGCCAAATAAACAAAAGGTCCCTGTGTGATGTGCAGCCTTTGCTGCTGAAACAGAGACAGGAAAGAACGCACATTTTATTTTTTACCCTGAAGAATGGTTCCTTGTAAAGTCTATAGTACACAACTCACTGGGATGGGTTGATGGCTGGAGGTTGGTTTGTGAGGTTTTCTGCCCTTGGTTTCATGGATTTCTTAAAAGTAACAAGGAAGCAGCTTTTCAAGTCGAAGCTCCACACCCATGGCTGCAACCTTCAGAGCCCTGGAGCTGATGAGGTAAGCTGAGGGAGCCTGAGCACACCGTGAGGCAGAGCAGAATCACTAATTGAGATAACTTAATAGTATAGCCTGTTCCTTTACAACTTGATGAACTAATTGTTTATGCTGCATTTCTCCAGCAAAATGCATTTGTATGCATTATGGCTAATGAACGCACCCACCAAATCCAAATGGGAGCTGAGACTATGTGCATTTCCAAGGGAGTTTGTGGCTGAGAGAAGAATTTCCCGTGCTCTTTTCTGGCGCTTTAGTTTCAGTTTTATGGGGTTAAAGAGGTTAGGTTGTTGATAGTGCAGCCTGTAAAGAGTGGGTCCTCCATGGACGGTAGGGGGCTGTGCAGGAGCTGCCCCTGCTTCCCTGCGCGCTACGTCAGGGCCTGCCAAAAGCCACTAGTTCTAGGAGGTGTTTTTCAGAGCATTGGCAAAGAGTTAGCTGGAAAGAAGTAATTGCTCACGTAGGTTCTTTCAGGAGGAAGTGGGTGGTCTTAACTGAGAGGGCAAGGAGTCGACAAGCCATTTCTGGCACTTGCCAGCTCATTGCGTTGTGACCTTGGGCCTCTGTGACCTTGGGCAAACAACTTAACCTTGCACAGTGTTTCCCTCTGTTGTGAGTGCTCAGTAATTCCAAAATGGAAAGGGATTTTTTTTTTACTGTCTTCATAAACAAATCTGATCCTGCTATGGGCATCAGGAATCATGTCTCAATTTCCTTGTAACATTGCTGGGTTGGGGTTGATGGTCATGCTCGCTGGGCTGTTGTGGCAGTCTCCTGTGGGGTTGTGTTGAGGCTCCTCACTTTTGCAGGTTACCGTTTGGGGAGGGGGTTTTGTGCAGCAGTGGGGGTCTGGCCAGGTCAGTGTGTATCCTTGTACACATTTTGCAGCTTACTGAGACATAACTATTCCATAGACTTCTCCTTTTGCAGAGGCAAAGTTCCAGGAAGCAGCATGCTGTCCTTTTGTCTGTCTCACATGGGTGATACTAACCCATCAGCACTGCCCCATCACTTGTTTCTGCTTGTGCTGTTCCCAGGTGGCACTTGCTGCTCTTCCCAACTCACCACTCCGGGTTTGGCTAAGGTGCTCCATGAGGCAACAAAATAGTCCTAATGCTGCAGAACAGGGCTGTGAAGGTCACTCACAAAACAGTGTTTGGCCTCTTGCACCTTGTTTTTCAGAGGAGAGGGTGAGCCTACATAGCTTCATTGCAGTTCTTATGGCCACAGGTCACCAGGGGGTCTGGGTATGGAGACAAGGTAAGGCTGGTGGGATTGCGTCATTCCTATTACTTGAGATGGCCAGTGCTTGGCACAGAGCTGTGGTGTAGAGAGGCATCTAGGCCTAGAGTAAACACATGGGATGCCTTTGCTATCACCATCCTCACTTGAAGTTTGAAGAAGCCAAACTCAGGCTCAAGAGAGAGGCTGTCACACTGTAGAGTTTGCAACCCCTAACTTCTCCTGGTCACTAACTGCTTCAAGACTGACAAATCTATTATGGGCCAAGCGGTGATGGAGGGCTCTCAAGCCATCCTTCACATACTCCTTGTTTAAATATAGATGATAAAATGAAATCCTGGTATCCTGAGGGTTCCTGAACTTCCACTGGGGCTCTTGGTTGTATCCACATTGCCAAGTGGTATCCCATCCATAGCAGTTACAGCTTCATGAATAGCAAAACCTACAAGCCCATTGTCATGGCAGTCTTGGGGTAGTGTTCACCCATCACACACTTGACTTGTGAGCGACATCAGATCTGAATCAAGCTCCATGGTCAGCATCGGCCACCACTTCAGTCTTCTCATACTGACTTACCCAATCCCTCAATTCTGCCCTCTGTTCACAGTTCTTTTAGTACTTTCTTTCCTCACTTCACTCTGTTAACAATTTCATACTCATATTTTACATTTTTCCCAAATCTGTCTTCTGCCCACCCATTTTGTGTCCTGTTTTCTGTTGAAACTCCTTTGCATTATGTATTCAGTAAGAAATGCCTTCTGCCTGCAAACACCCCGTTTCCCTTAAGACTTCCAGCAATGATCTCTGAAAATATCCACACCACTTCACGGAGAGCTTGTCTCTGGTGTATTCAGATGTCAAACTGTTTGTGTCTCGGCTTGGAGCAGACACTGTCTCATTTGTGTGCAAAGCTCTGCCGTGCGCATGGGACACTTCTCAATAAATAATAGCACCAGGTTCATCTGCTGCATCCTATAGTAAAATTGGAAAATAAACCCAAACTTTTCACAGTTGAGGTCTGTCTCTCTTTGCTTTCTTCCCTGCATTTTAAATGATGTTTTTGCTGTGCTTCCATTAAGCTTTAGCGATTATGTTCTCCAGGGTGTGAGAGTTCTCCCATGCACAAAATTGGGCTAAAAATCAGCTACAAGTTTCCTATGGGGAATCTTCCTGGGAAGGGTGGAATTTCTTCTGATGGAGACAACACTGTGATCTCTAATGCCACTTCCTTTTTCTAAGCCTGAAGACGCAGTGAGATGGAGGGTGAGGTGAGGAGCTGATGCACCTTATATGAGCTGAATCTACCATGGACAGTGGGGGATCCTTCACCATCTCCACAAGGGAGGGTTCTGTGCTTCTCTGATGTAGAGTTGGACCAAGTAAGGCTAAACTAAGGGAGCAGCTCATAGCTGTTTCCCCCCAATTTTCGTGCCATGGTTGTCACTGCTGTGTCCAAACTCCTTGCAGTAGTAGGATGTTGAGCAATGTGGTGGCACACTGGCTACATACCATTTGCTTCCTCTTCCCCTCCCACCTGGCTTCCTTCTGTCTCCCTTTTCCACTGGTTGAATTGCATGAGGCATCGTGGGGTTTTCTGGGTTTTTCGCCCAATGTGGGTAAAAGAAAGCAAAATAGGGGACTTAAGGCAGCTGTTGCAATGAAATGAGCAGTATTGTGGAAATCAGCAAAGCACCACCCCAGTGATAGGAGAATAGCGTAAGCTGCAGTGGAACCAGACAGCTTTCTGGTCTATCTGTCCATAAGTCTGCTGATTTTAATATAAAAGTGTCTGTATTTGCAGGGAAGGTGTGTGTGGAAGCAAACGAGCCTCCAAGGAGGCTCAAAAGGAGGGATGTTGGTTACCCGTGGTAGCAGTGCTGTGTTGCTAGAGATGTCTACGTGCCTGTTTCGCCATCCTGCTTTCCTGCCTGTCGCCCCTGCTCTTCTTGAATAAGCAGGATGTTACTATACATGAAAAATTCCTCTCTCCAAGGGACATTGCATAGTTAAAACAACAACTAATCTGTGAGGTGACGAACCAACACCACCACCCAAGGGCTCTGGGTTTGTGTGTGCTCATGAGCGTGTCTGCACATCACACCCCCTTCTCAGCTCGGGAGCCACCAGAGTATTGTAATAGAGAGGAATCCTGCTCTTGCACAGAAGCTGATTGCAAAACAAACCCTTGCTGTCCGACCTGTGGTTTGTAGAGTGGAGGGCTTTAAAATTAGGGCTCAGCAAAGAATTGATTGTTTGACTGCCAAATTGGAAAAAATCATCCCTGATAACATTTTAAGTGCTTATAGATAAGTAAACAGCACGGGGTTTGTTTCTTCCCATCAACATGGCAGCAGAAAAATGGAGAGGAAAAAGAGAGTACAGGGGGAATGGGGGTTTAGTGTCAAACGAAGGAGTGTGGTGCGCTTGAAATGAAGCACTAGCCCTTTGGAGAAAAGTAGGGGAGAGGAAGGCAGGCTTTGCAGAGAGGGAGAAGTACGTGGCTCCCTTTCAGCTCAGTGATCAAGTCTGCACTCAGGATGGCACTGACTGGGGTTGCCATCCCTTTCCTTCCCAGGACAGCCTGGATCCATCTCAGTATGAGCAGCCAGCCTCTTGCACCCACTCTGCTCCTCCTCCTGGGTGGATCGCCCTGCTACAGGTCCAGGGGCTTGCAGTGGCACGGAGGGTATCCTTAACGCGGCATTACTCACACCTTCATCCTCTCTTTCCTGATGAATAGTTAAACTATTTCAATTGTAGCAGGCTGTGCCCAGTGAATTGCAGCCAGCCACAGGGTTTCTCCTGTGAAGTGGAGGACTTGTTTTGTGTCTGCCCCAGAGCCTGGCTGTGGCAAGGCTTGAGCCCATTTCCCACCTCTCAAGAGGATTATATTGAAGTTAGTTTCCCTTAATCTGCCCCATTTCATGTCAACTTTGCTGTGCACCAAACACATTAAAAAATGCTGTACATATATAGGCCACCATACAGCAGTAGGTACAGTAGAAATTCCTACAAGTCTGCTCTTGTAGCAGATGTTCTTCCAACTCCCCAGAACCGAGCAGTAGAACATCAATAAAGAAGGAAAATTAGAATAGGCAGGGATAGCCCACCTGGCATGATCTTATACTGAATTGTTGGAGAAGAAAGCAGCGAGAGGCTGGGAAGCATGGTCAGGGACAGGATCTGCCATCAGAGTCCTTGTAGTGAGAAGACCTGACCTCAGTCAGAATAAAATGGGGAGCCCTGAAGGATGTGCTTTGGCAGTATCTAACATGAGAGATGGCCAGCTAGGTATCCTGTGCATAAATTGTACCTGGCACTTTAATAATCTTGCAGCCCTTGCTTTGGCAGACTGATAGATATTTTCAGAATCAGGAGGACATTTGAAAAATGTATTTTCTGGACTAGATTTTAATTTGGGGGCCTGTCAACCTTGGCACTGTCCTTTCTGTTAAAGTAAGGTCACTGTGATGTCCTTAGCCTATGGACTATGTGCGTCTCACAGGGATTTAAATCTCTGAGACATAATGTAATTCGTAATGTTATAAATATCTTCAGGTTTGCCAATTCCTGTGATTTGATTGCAAGTTTTGCAGTACTGTCTGATTTGGAAAGGGGAAGAGAGAATGATGGTTGTTGTGTGTGGCTTTTTTTCATTTGGCTTGAAAAACTTGGCTGTGAAATTGTCAAGCTATGGGGGAATGCCTTTTTTTTTTTTTTTTAATCTTGGCTAATACCAAAGATCTATTAAAAGTGTCCTGAATATACTCTCTTTTTTAAATACTTGGGAGAAGCGGTTGCGTATGCTGAGAAGTGCATTTCCATGGCTCAGGATTGGTACCAGTGAGCCCAGTCAGTGGGCCCATCACCGCTGGTTGTGTCACAAGGTCTGAGGCCAAGCCCCCCAAAAAAGCTGTGCTGTTCCTTCGTGTCTGAGGAGAGGTGCACATCTAATGGCATAAGTGAATCCAAGCTCGTGCTTCCTATCTTCTCACTGCATTTCAGCATTGTCATTTGTGTTTCTTGTATAACTTGCGTTTCAGCTCTGTATCTTGGTGAGAGCAGCCAGGTTAGCCATGTCTTCTTGTTAGCTGGGTATGTAGGACATAAACTACTTTCCTGGGATCTTTTTTATCAGAAATTCTGGCAGTCTCCTGCTGCTTTGCAGGAAGCTCCCTGTGCTCAGGTGTTTGACTTATCCCAGTCCTTCAGCATTAATAATTTCCTTTGCCTCTCGCTTAGCACCTCTGGCAAAATTAGAACTCTTCATGCAGATAGAGATTGTTTATATTAATAATAAAAATAGCAGCAAAAGTACGTCTTGGTAGCTTTTCTGATCTGCAACAGCTTTTTCTAGCAGGAAAAGTATCTATTTGAGACTGCCCTGTGTCTTTTACCTTTAGGCTTTCATAGATGTATGTCAATTTTCTTCCTTTCCTAGACATTAACCTTTAGCAAGAAACAAGGTCGGGGGCTTTAGAAATCCAGAGAGCCAATCTTTGCTGTTCTTTCCTTGTCAAACAAGGCTGCAATATCCTCAAAGAGATCCAGTGAACGAATGAAGCATCATCTCCCCTGTACTTACTCTCTGTGGTCTCTTTTCTCCCAGCCTGAAATGAGATTAAAAAATAAATTCTTAAGTATTCTTTTCTTGCTGCCTGCATATAGTATTTTTAAATTTCATTATGTAATAATTTCTTTCCTCACTTCTCCTCATCTGCTATTTGGTGTTTTATGCAGGAGGATTGTCACCATCGTGACAAAGCCATCGTACTACGAAGGCATTTTAAAACACTTCTTTTACTGACTCCTGTGAGCCTAACAATAGAGGTTAATGCTGATCACTTCTCCTTTACCTTGGATTTTATGTGTAGATCACAGTGGACATTTTATTTACACATTTCTGCAAAATCGAATTATTTCCCATTCAAGGCACATAATAGATTTCTTAAAGGTGTGTGGAAGCCTTAGAGCTCTGAAAAGTGTAGTGAGATCTAACAGGCACGTAGCAGAAAAATGGGCAGTTTTATTTCGGGCAGTTTTAGAATGTTTCCAGTTTAACAACTTGAAATACTATAAATATTGGCAGGCATTTTTCAAATAACATCAGATCTAATAGACACTATTTAAAGTTGCTGAACATTAGGCATTGTGTTATTCAACTGATCTCCTGAAAAGTACGTTCTTCTTTTCTTGTAATTAATCTCATTAAAAAGTCTTTAGCTAGTATGGAGAAATAATGGATCTTTAATGTTTTGTTTGATATTGAAAGTAAGTTTTATAGCGAGACATTAAAAAGTAGTTGTAATGTGCCACTCAGCATGCGTGGGTACTCACAATCAGTGATGCCTAATGGAAATGTGATCAGAATGGCAGCTTAGGCCAAAAGACTGCATGAGAAATGTGCTGAGGGAGGATGGGATGTGTAACTTGGCACCTGAGGACCAACATCCTCCTGCTCTGAACAGAACAGCCCCAGGGAAGCAGCACATCTTTTCTGTCAATAGTTGATAGTTCAAGTAGTCACATATTTTGTGCTACCAGTGTTTGATCCTATTTTTTTAATATATAAATATATTTTTCTAGTTTTCCTTTTTTTCCAACATTTTTCATAATTCAGCAAAACTGTAAAAATTTGTGATCTGAAATTTTCCTGTTTAAAAAGTAGACCTCAATGTTTAGCCACAAGCCAAGTAAAAGTGGCCTCTGAATGTCTCTAAACTATCTTGTAATCACTTGAAACAGCTCAGCTGGATCTTGTTCAAACAGAAGGATCTTCTGTGGATCTTGTTCAAAGAGCTTTCCTGTCCATTTCAGAAACGGGAACCACCTATGACAAGCATCCAGAGAGCTACAGGATCTGGTTAGAAGAAGACTGTGAGCTAGCCAGCTCCCTAAAGAGGTGGTGTTAGCAAAGAGTAAGCTTTCATGTCAGCAAATACAGTTGAAAAATAGCAAATATTTAGTGTGGTAAGAAACTTTTCACTGAAAGTAATTTAAAGATACTTCATTGGGGTTTATTGTCAAAGTAGAAGACCAATTAATTTTGCTTGCATTTAGGAGGGCAACTGAAACCAAATGATGAGAAGGAAACGGTGAAGGCGGTATGCTGGGAAATGAAGAAGGTTTTTGTTATGGTCACACGTAAACCAAGGAAATGTGGTTGAGACAAAAGGGCAGCCCAAGACCGGGCGTTGCATGGGCTGGCCTGTGCCAAGGCTGTCCCCAGCTTGCCTTGGTGCCACAGACAGTGCCAGCGTGTGGGCAGCGATGCGCGGGGCGGGGATGAAGGGCTTAGGGAAAAGCGAGGCTGCTTTCAGTTGATCGCCTGGTTTATCAGTGCAGTGCAATTCTGTGGAAGTGGAAGGAGGAAGGAAAAAACCCACCCCAAAACACAAATAGAAAAGGGGAGCTCGCTGGCTAGAAAGTGGTACTGAAAGAGGAGCTTTCAGTCAGCTGGTAGGAGAATCTTTCTGGTGGCAGGTACAGTGAAGCACTGGATTGGGCTGCTTGGCAGGGTTTGAATCGTCTTCTTAGAAGAACTTTAAAAACTAAGAGAAGTGTACACCAGGGGCAGGCTGTATTTGTGGGTACCACCTTTGAGATTGCTGGTAGAGCTTCTTGCAGCTTTGTACTTACTCCATTTTCGGGTAATGCCTTTGCAGGTTGGGCTCGTGTCTTACCCAATCAATATCCTGTAATGGGAAAGTGTTGGCATTGTGCGAGCTCAGCCCTCTGCCTCCCCTCCTGCTGAATACATCTTTCCATAATTCATTTCCTATTTCTTGACAAATACTATCTGAGCACAGAATAAAGAAAAACACCTGACAATTATAGTGATGGGATTTTTATGCTTGTAGAACCACTCTGACAACATCTCCTTTTTCTAACGTTTAAATTTCCTTCAAAAAAGTATTATGGGCTTTCATTTTTGGTTTAAGTAGCTGGGAGTTCAGGTGGAAGAGCCCTTGTGTCATCCCTGCTCACAGCTAAAAAGACATGCGGAGATTGGCAAGACAAGAATCTGCTTAATACCAAGAAATGGGACTGGAAGTGCAAATTTTCCTAGCTGTGTTATATGCTGTTTTGGGCAAGTCGTGTAACTCCCTTCTTCACTTTTCTTAGCCACTCTGAAGTTCATTCTAATCTCTTTTGTGAATTTTGGAGTAATTTAGGGAGACAGAACTATGTAAGTGCTGAATAATATTGTTACTATCATTTATTCTGTGAACAGTTTTTTTATTAAAAGTCCTGCATTTTTCTATCTTCCTTAACAGAATTGCAGGGGCATTTTCTTGCCTTCTTCTCTTTATTTCACAGAAGTTTGTATAACTATTTTATTGATACAAACTGGAACTTCACAGATTTTCCCATTGCTACTAAATAAATTGAAATATTACATTGTCAACATGTTTGCAAAGAAGTTACATGTATAAAAACTGCAGTTAAAACGTGGGGCCAGGAAGATGTCCTGGTCTTTGTGGTGATACTGAATATTGTGGTCTAAGAAATATTAAGTCACTGCGACATTGCTGAACACAAAGGGATAACTTCCTCTTTTTTTTGTGGCAGAAAATCAATGTATAGCATCAAGACTGTATATTGACAACTTGATTATAAAGGACACTGAATATGCTTGACCCTGGAATAACACCAGAATGGAACAGAACAAGACATTTATCCAGCGCCGGCAAGGGTAGCATGCATTAAATCCTGACTGCTCTTCTCAGTCACATCAGATATTTCCATATCGTGTTACCATTTCTGTTTCTTTTTCAGATCTTTTTGCTTTCTTTTGCTTTTCTTTAGCTCTTTCGCACTGATACTTCCTAGCACACGTGTACCTGGTGGCTAATTTCTGTACTGAAGCTTTGTCACAGCACATCACTCCTTACTCTTCAGAAACCTCTTGCATAGGTTATGGAGAGGAAAGCAAGGGCTTACAGTTGAAGCTGTGTGAGAGCTAGATTTTATGTGTGTTTTGTCCTTCTAATTTCTTGTAGCGGGTGTAAGGTTGATGCCATGGAGTGGTTTCAAATGCCCACGTTGAGACCTGGAGCTAGCAGGTGCCATGCTAACAGAGCTGGTGGGTCTCCATTGCTCTGCTGAGCAGTAACTTGTCCCTCTGAGCATAACAGCAAAGGAGCAATCCCCATGGCATGTCTTTCTGACTTCCTACGTATGTTTTCCATCTCCTTTCAGGTGTTATGTACTCTCTTAACACCAACTGTGAGGTACTGGGCAGAGTGATGGTTATCCTACCCACTTCCAGCTGGAGTATAAGAGAGAGGACTAAAATGAAAGACCATAGTAAACAATATGATTCATTTCATCCAAAAAAGACAAAATGCTAAAAGCAGTAGCAAGAAAAATCTCTGCCTTTTTTATTTTACTATTTTAACTTGGGGATAGCTGCAGTTACTAAAGGCGTATTAGGCAGTTGCGAACAAGGGAGAAATGAGCCTGTCAGGTAATTGCTAAAGAAGTATTTGGCACTATGGAATTAATGAGAAATTCCAGTTTTCATAGAAGAGTGTAGCCTCCTGCTTTTGGGTCACTTTTGTGGCTTTGCTTCCTACCTCATTACTGCCTGAGCCTGAGCATTAGAAAACTTGATCTCTCTTTTGCCACAGAATAAACCATGGTGACATAGTATGCCATCTTTCCTTGACGTATTCTGCTTCTTGTTACTGTTTGACATTTCAATCCTGGCATAGTTCTCATGACACTGTTATCTCTATTTCATTGTAGTTTCCCTTATTTTCCTTTGGCAGTGAGCACAAATTCCAAAAGTTTCAAAAAAATCAGAGTTACCTCATCTGTTTCCCCGTGCAGAGCAGAGCAGTCACACCAGCCTGGCTATCCGATACACTCATCCTGAATGGGATTTTCTTTGCCCTTCTCGCCTTTTTACCATCTTCATTTCAGAAATGACTCACTGATGTGAGAATCTCTCCCAAAGCCAAGGAGACATGAGCAGCTGAATTTTGTCTTACTTTTTTAAAGCTACTACTGTCCTATTGTTAATGGCTACATAATAGCATGTTTGTTTTTTTTTTTAAAAAGGTTAACATTTACAGATAATATCATTCATGTTTCTTCAGTCAGTAAGGAAAGGTCAGCCTGTGCTGTAAACATTGCTGTGACTGTGGTACAAGTCAGGATGCCGTCCTAGCCTTAATCACAGTAGCTTGTAACAAAAAACAGAGGAGGTTCAGCAGGATAAATGTCATCTGTGGCTCACCATGTGGGTGAGGATCCAGGCTTCACGCTGGCACACAAGGCAGCTAGATTAACATTGTCTCAAGTACTGCTAGAGGTGCTGCATTTATAATTGCTTACCAATTCTGGCTCAAATACATTTTTTCTTTTTTATTTTTTTTCTTTCTCTTTGCCACAGAGCAGGAAGGAATAGGGCTTTTTTAACTGTGGAGGTCAATATTCATCATTCCCCTCCCAGTCTCGAGCTTTCAGGCAGGCAGACATTCAGCAGGGAGAAGTTGCCTTCCATGATCTTAGTGACTGTTCCTAGACGAAGTTAAAGAGGAAATTAGATAGCTTTTTTACACTCTTGCAGAGCTGCTAAAGCACTGTGTGGATAAAGTTGAGTGCACATTCATCAGGAGAGGAAACATTATCCGTTTTTTTATTATTTAGAGAGTATTGGCGCATACAGATGAGCTTGGCTCTGGCAAGTCACTTAGGGAGAAGAAACCTCAAATCTTTGGAATCCACTTACCATGCCATCCTCCCTCTCAGCGCAACTTTCAGTCCTAGGATCTTTGTAGGGAAAGCAGTTGCATAAATTAGGAAACCGAAATGTGCTATGTTTATGTGTATGTTTGTGTAGTATCCATCACAAAGCGCAGCTGCCTCAGCAAGAGATTTTGCAGTGCTGAAAAGGTACACCACTTTACAAACCAGATGACGGCACGTGAGGAAGAGAACCTTATCCAATTAGAAGTACAATTTGCTGCAGAGAGTAAATGTGACAAACTCATCCCTGAATGTTGTTTATCTGTCTAGCTCAGTTGCATTAACAAAGGAAAGCCCAAAGCGCTGGCTCCTCTTGTACTAGATGCTTTAGCATGCATAGCTAAAAGATAGTCCCTAAAGTAGGTATCTTACGAGGTTGTGATAGAAGACAAGAGGTGGATAGAGCAAACAGATGGAGAGAGCACAAGTGAGACCATTACAATTAATGTAATACGCCATGGTCACACCATCTGCCTAACTCTTCTGAAGGGTTTTGTAGTCAAAATCTCACCTAAACCACCCCAGTTCTTGGGAAGATTACCACAAAATCTTTGCTGACCGCAGAGATTCAGGATTTTCGCTTAAATAGCATTTCTATAATAATGTTACAAAACTGGGCTTTTGAATATTTTATCCATGGCTTTGGTCTAGAAATAATCCAGCAAATGGTGGTGGGATCCATGCCATTATTAGAGCTTATTTTTGTGCTCTTGTTTGTTGTTGTAATTTGTGGAGAAAGGCCATAAGTTAAATCTCTAATTCACAACAAGTTTTAATGTAAATCATATCCCATTACAATACATCATAGTGATATAATACAATATGTTGGTTTGCCCTAAGTGGATGTATTTGTCTCTATTTTCTGGCTCAGATAATAGTTACCATCTGGGTGTATGTTTATGTTTTGTTGTTTCTTTTAATCATTTGTAGCATTGCTTGTTTTAAAGCCGAAAATGAGGAAAAATTGGAGCTGTTCTAGGAAATCACCTGGGGAATATCAATGGGAACATTGGACACTTTAAATGCTTCACATTTTTAACCTATTCCTGAGAACATTCTGGTAGCCTTGAGGCGTGTTCCTTCTCCGGTGTCTGTATTTGGAGATCTTCTGAAGCTCAACAGCACTGGGGTTAAGCATGAGAGAGGAGGGTAGAATCCCCAACTTCAAACCCTTCTCTTTTAGCTGGACTTCACAAGTACCTGGTAGTGTTGTGAAGGATGTTGGTGTTGCCCAACCCCATGCGTAGGATGCAGAGAGATATGTCCAGCCCAACTCTGAAGCTTCATATTTCTGGCTGCTATGAGCATTTGTGCATTTGTCTCAGGAGTCTGTGTATATGGCTGTAACATTCACTGTCTGTCTATTTTTATATGCATGTATTTTGTACATCCTTCAGGGTGTTTCATTCAATCCCTTGAAAGTTTCTTTCTTCTGAGCCAGTCACCAATGCATCATATGTAGTAGTCTAGGTGCCTAATTTGCACCTGAATTTTAGGTGGCTGGTGAAAGTGCCCCGGTAAAGTGAGTGCATAAATTCCTTATACAGTCACTAGGGAGAAACAGTTGCTTTGAAGGCTCCCAAAGAGGGATCTTTTCTGCCTGACTTTGACACTTAAGTTGCTCTCAGTAGTGCTGTGATCTTTTTCTTTCTGATGAAATCTCAGGGATTTGAGGTATGATACATTTTTTCTTGTTCTGCTCTGGTGCAAGACGACTGTGGTTGTCAAAGATCATAAAAAACACACTGAGTTGAATTTGGCCTCTGTCGGTGAACGAAGGCGATATCTTCAGTTTTCTAGTTTAGGGCACCTATAACAAAATTTTAGATGTGAGTTTGGAGACCATAAATGTAGGCTCCAAAGTTGCACATGTTTAGATAAGGAATAGATGCTTCACAGCAGTATCGGCCTTCTGACTGGTTCCTCCTACACAGGCAGACATATGGTTGTAAAAAGGTCAAATCTCAAGTCATATAACTTTTACTCTAAGAAGTGAACAAACATGACCCTATTTATTCTAGTGCACCACTGTCCATAGAAAATATGTTCACCTTTGGCGACACACAACCCATAACCCTGTATGTGCTTTAAAAAATAGCCATGCCTCCCTTAGCTCCCTACTATAAGTCTTGCAGCACCCATGGAATCCAAAGTGAATCTTTGTTCTCCTAAATATCGATACCTCTGGGTGGGCTTGGTGGCATTAGCTGGATGGGTACCATACGTAATGTGGCTTGTCCTTTGTAGACCTCAGACAGATAGCCTGTGAAGAGCTGGTAGCCATTTGCAGATGATACCTACTGCAGTCCTTGCTGGGCATACAGCAGCAATGGCAGATGTACCTCTGAGCACACCAGATGGGGACCTCTCTTGGTTTGTCTTCTGCCGTATCCTGGAAGCTTCCATTTTCTTGTCCCATGCACTAGTCTGGATACAGCTTTCTGGACTGTTTTTGAGCCCTTTACCCAATTTTATTTTCCGCACCTCATGCAGAAAAGAGCAGAATTTATCCCAGCATCTTCCATAAAATACTTGAATAAACAGAAGAGACATAAAATACTTGAATCATATTTTCTAATTATTTCTATTCAGACATGGAAATCCAAATCACACAGTCGCTAATGATGTTACACGCAATGAAAGGAAGGGCCTTTTCCCAAATATTTGACTTTATTGTGTCATGATCAGAGGCAACAAATAAATGAGAGAAAACAAGGTTTTGGTTAAATAGAAAAGTCATGGCTATTTTCTCTGTTCAAAGTGTTTTGATATGATAAACTACAGAAAAAGAAATTACACATGAGAAAACACTTGAAATTACTATTGGCATTGTCAAACAGTACCATTTACTTGAAAAATATCTAACATTCAGACAACAGTATTCTTCAGAAGCAGTATTGAGATCAAATCCTCTGGGGTTGACTTGAGATGAGTTTGAGAAGCATCCTTCTTTGTTATATAATTCTGTTATTTCTAATTGTGCCTCTGATGAAGGTTTCCAAGTATAACAAGATTTATCTAGACCAAGTATATGGCCACATGATAGATACATGTTCCTCGCCACTGATACAGATAAGCATCCAAGCTGGGCAAAAGTAAAATAAATTGAAAATCAAGTTACTTGATTTTCTGTAGCCGCATATTCCAAATTCTTCTTTGTTGTACATGCTAGAGTTAAGCACGACTGTGCCCATGCTTTAGGCTCTGTCATCTCTTCTGTATTTGACTGTATAAAATACATGAGATAGAATAGTCTTGTTTATTCAGAGATTCAAAGGTGGGGCACAAGAGTTTCATGTATCTGCATAGCAAAACTTTTATTAAGTGGAACCAGCTATACTCCAACAGAAAAATGGCCAAGGGCCTTAAAGGAAATTAAAATGAGCCATAACAATTGGAATTCGCACAAGAGCATAAAGAGCCTTCCTAAGATAAATAACACATGCATTAAAAAGCATTGAACAGGAAAGAATGTGATAATGGAGATTATCTCTCAAAAGCAAAAACAAAATCAGAAAATAAAAATAAGACCTTTGAGTGAAGAGCAGAACTCTGTGGCACCGTGCTCAGGATGGCTTCGCAGGGAAGGCACACCAGTAGCGTGGACCTCCTGCCTCCTTTGCTCTTCAGGCACTGAGCTGAGAATCAAGCTCTGAAACTCTTGCAAGTCACTCAGGCAACGACTTCTCAGATAATGGCAGATGAAAGCTGAATCTGAACTGGATTTGTCTAGAAATGAAATACATTACCTCCATAGTGGACATTATTATTTGGGGGGAAATTTACTGTGAATTATGGCAGAGTTCTATTCATTAGAAATCAAAAATAGAAAGAAGTATGAAGAGGTGCCATTTAAAAGCATGCAGGAGATCAGAGCAGATAATACAATGAAGTCTCTGGCCTTATAATGAATTCCATACTATAAAAACCCCAGATAACTTGGAGGAGACAATGTCTACAATTCATGGCGTTACAAATTGAAAATCACTATCATAAGGGGTTTGGTTTAGATGTAACCAAGCGAAAGAATGGAAGAAAAGGACAGAAAGGGAATGACAGAGGGATGCCTCAGGTAGCACCTGAGTTATTCTCTCGTTCTGTGGCTCGTCTTCTGCACTCCTGCCCTTCTTCTTCCTCTCCCTGTAGCTTCCAGCAACGTAAATGTGCTCCAGGATCTTTACACCAGTCTTTACTGCCAGAGAACAGCAGCAGCGGCCTCTTGGCAAGTGAAGGAGAGCCAGAGGCGAGGTAAGGGCAGGGCAGGCAGGACAAGGACGCAGTCTCACAGGACCTCATCGCATTTTCATTACTGGTCCCTAAAAGGGACTGGGTTTGAAACCTGTGACTGATACAAGCTGAGCTGGCTTAGGTTTGAATGCAACAAAAAAAAATAATCTGATGCAGCGAGGGAAGTTAGTGGTTTGGGGCATACAGTTCCTTTTATGTTTTTTTTTTAAATACAGAAGCACGTAAGACTAAAGAAAAGCAACAGAATAGCTCAGTCCTTCTGTACGCTGGCAATGAAGTCATAGGCAGCATGCCCATGTTTACTCCATGAGCAATGTCCATAGGTTGTAGGAAATGTCTAGCACTCTATACAAATTAAGGCCTTCTCTGAAATGGAACAAAAGCCATAAACTATGTTACAACACATGGTGAGTGCCCTACATTGTTGCAGCAACAAGAAGCTTGGTAGGAAAGTATGTGCTGGCATTCCTGCAAAAGACTTTGCTCCGTGATAGAGAATACAAGAAAAAAAGTCCCTGTCTGACCAAAGAAAGTATCTTCTCTGATGTCTTATGGATCACAACCAATACACAGATCTCAGATCTGCTTCTGAAACTGCCCTCCACCACCCCCACCTGGAAGATTATCCAAGTGATGTTGGAAAAGCTCTACCTCATTAGTGCTAAAATCTTTGAGGACTTATCCAAAGCTCATCTGAAGTCAAAGGGCATGTTTGTATTGGCTTGATGAGTTTTGGATCAGACACCTTGGCTCTTCACACGTGTGACATCGAGCTCCCTAATTGTGTGCACATAAAAAGAGAGAACATAAAAGCTGTCGAGTTTCTGTGCCCTGTGATTGTCCTCAGTGATGCTTGGTACTCTTTTTCCAGAAGGCTTCCACTACCTTTTCACTCCAGGCTGTTTTGATGACTTAATAAGGAAAAGCTCTTGCCATCAAACAAAGCTCATCCAAATACACATCTTTCTTTGATGCATCCTAGGTCTCAGACTGAATTTCTTCAAAAGCAATAAACAGAAAAAAAGAGAAAACAATTATCAACTTTGTGTGTAGACATCTAAGCTTCTAAAACAAAGCTTTCTTTTATGTCTTCCAAGTGTTCAAGGCTAGAAGTAGGCTTTTGACCCAGTTCTCTAGAGAAAATCCTTTAGAAAATAACTTCTTCTTTGATTGCTTGTCAGGGTTTTATTTCATGCCAGTCTTACTAGTCTCATGTTATAAAAAGGACAATTTCAGGAAATAGCCTTGAAGTCATAGGGAGGATGCTAATAGCTCCAGAAATAAGGAAGCTGCAGATCAATTGGAGAACATAGAATTAGCTGACATGCTGACTATGTCATGAAGATCGCTTCTTCACACTGGTGGATATGATACAGCTTTTATGTGCGTTACCTGTTAGAGTGGTTACCAGATGTATCCCCGTCAAGGACAGCAAGAGGCTACATGCTCATGGGTGGAAGTAAATATTTTACAACAATCATTTTCTCATGTTGTCATTTTATTTTATTTTACTCCTGGAAATGATTTTTTTCATCCAGCGGATTCAAGTTGTGAGGTGCAATGGAGGTATTTCGTGACTGAAAATATTTCATCCTGTGTACTGTATTTTATTTCTGAACTTCCTCTAGAATCACAGAATCACAGAATTGCTGTGGCTGGAAAGGACCTGGAAGATCATTGAGTCCAACCATTATCTGTCTCTACCAGGACCACTTAGCTCAGTTCTAAAGAATTATGAGCACTTTAATATTCTCACACAGAAAACCTTGACTGCATGTAGGTTTACAGAATTCTTTCACTGTTATCTTTAATGCTATTGTTTACTTGTATGAAAGTAGATGGCTGACGTGAAACCTACAACCGTAAGGCCTAAATGTACTTCTCAAACTACTTGAGTTCTTCATTCATGCATGAAAGGGCTGGACCATTCAGACAGGTTCTGGGAGGTTTGTGTGTTCCTTAGGTGATGACACTGATACACAGGGAGGTACATGAGTAATGCTATTTCACGAGCAGCCAATAAAAACAAACACTTTCTTCTCTAGCTCATGGAAAATAAAACAAGCTCTATTTCACATAGATGTTAAAATTGCCAAAAATGATTTAGGGGTGAAAGGAAAAGGACCCATTTCTACAGCAGAAGTTCATCCCTCAGTATTCCATTGCTAAAATGCAGCTCTCCAGGATTTTTACTCCTCAGATCTGTCTCAGCTTTCCACCATACTTTATTATCCTGCAGCCAAAGTTATCCCCTGTTTTTTCCAATTAAATGCACTTGGAGATGAACTCTCTTCAAGCCAGTTAATGTTGTTCATTAGTAGTTTGTTGCTTTTCTTTTACCATTTAATATCTCTATAACCTTTCTTTTTTATGTGACACATTTTATTTCTTCATAACCACTTTGACCAACATATAAGAGATCTTTTTCCTCCATATATTTGTAGAGTTTAGGGCAACAGATGGTGCCTTCAATAACCTTATGAAAGGCCACAGAGTTTCACCCGGTGATCTTGGAACAGATCCCACATTTTATGATGGAGCAAGAACATGGCTTGAAAATCCTCCTTATCCTTAGTTAGATTCATGATAGGCAATCCTCCTTGTTCCTTGACAGTATGTTCCAGTGGTTAACTAATGTCAAAACCTTTCCCTTATTTGGTACATTTGGTACTTATTTGGTACCCTTCTACAGCTCCTGGCAATGGATCCCTTTGGTCTTTGTCCATTATGTTAAAGAATCAGAAGTTTCTTACCATTGTAGGGTAGCACTAGGTTTTGATGAAGTCTCCCGTTATCCTTTCTAGTTTTGATAGCTATGAAGGAGACAATATTGTAGAGTCTATGAAGGAGACAATATTGTAGAGTCAGGAACAAAATAATGTAGCCTTTGAGGAAACCGTGAACTGAATTGCATGCAATTGTTTATATGATGCAATTTCAGGGACATGACAGTCCTAATAGTGTCATACTGTAAAGATTCTTCCCATGCCCCGGAGGAAAACCTGACAAAAGTAAGAAAACAATGGAAATGGAAGCTATTAATCTTTTTTTTTCTTTCTTTCTTCATATAAAAACTGTTGTCAAAAAGCAAGCAATAAATCTCCACATTAGTTCCATTATTCCCTGGAAAAGATGTAAACTGCATCATCCCTGCAAATCATGTCTACTTTTATCATGGAAGCAAGATAATTATCATAGATTATCTAGCAAGTTCTAATGATAAGTCTGTTTAGAAGGTGAGTCGTTTTTTCTTGACAAAGCAAAACTGAAAATGTTTGAGAGAAGACAAATCCCAGGAAGCTTTGTAACTGGGGGAAAGCTTTAATTCAATTACTTGAAGCAGCTCTGAAAGTATTCACTTAAAATCTCAATGTCATTTAACTTCCAGTTTGTTTAAAGAATAATTTGATACAGAAAGTTTAATGAAAATTAAGCATCTTAAATTCAAGTTAAATCCCTCACAGACTCTGCCTTACCTTAGTCAGCTTACATTGTCTAGCTGTTTGGGGGTTAGTGCAATGAGCTTTTAATAAAACTCAAGTTACAACATTTCAATGTTCAAATAAAAGCAACATCAATAACAGGTAAAACTCTGCATGTGCCGTAATTTCTTCATGTTTGGGTGGCAGCTTGTTTCCAAAATGCTCTTGGATTCCTTGGGGGCTCTTTGGGGATCTTCCTTTTGCTTTGTCTGTCCTCTATATATGGTTAGTGGTGAGTTTCTTGGCTCGCAGTGATGTTTTTTAATTCGGTAAATAGTTTTCTTAACGCATCAGGTTCTGCAATGCCTTTGAAATTTTATTTTTAAAACCTGTGTTCCTCACAGTATCGTTGAAGTTCTGTGAATTCTTAAGCTAGATGTTAAGAGTGCTTGAAAGTTTTCACTTGTATTAAAAATATAAATTGTATATATCAGAGTTTCCTGGCTTTATAGATAAAGCATGTTGAAAGTTTATATTATTCATATGGCACACTTGCTTGAAGTACAAAAATAGTCTCTTCAAGTGTAGCTTCTTCTATTAAATACTTCTGTAGGCTCCTTGTAACTTAAAATTTTAATTAGCATGTTTCATAGGCCTGCCAAATAATTAAGTCCTCAGTTATATACTCAAGCAATTCCTTAGTTATTAAGCAAACAAAATATTGATTACTTGTAACAGAATCTTCCTGCTGTCATAAAAGCAGATACATGTCACCATCCAATTCAAAATAGCATTAGGAACAACTGCAAGCAAGACGTAAAGCTGGATAAATTATTATCTGTTATGGGGATTATTTTTTTACAGACTTTAAAGAGGGAAAATGTTTTACGGTGTCTGAACACAGATAAACAAGCAGGTTGTCACCTCTAAAAGAAACAATGAATTGACAGTAATCCAGAAAACTTTTCTTGAAGTTTCTCAAATGTAACTTTCTTCTGACATCAAAGTCTTCCTTTTAATTCCTGGTATGTTTGCAGAAGACGCCAGTGTTTAATATGATCATTTATAATAAGTCTCCAGAGGAAAAAATCTGAGGGTTAAAATTACATTATTGTGCAGGAATGAGGTGGGCTATTTTTATGGATGAGCTTATGGCTTGAAATAACTGAGACTGCTGCATACTCGATGTACTCAATCAAACAGTTAATTTTTAGGATATTCTAGTATAATCTTATTTGGAAGGGGAGAGCCAAAATTGTCTTCACAAGAGTCACTCTGATTACAGGCATCTCTGAGGAAAGATTTTTGCTTGTCTGTCTTGAGAAAGAGTTTTAGCTTCTTATTAAATTTAAGTTTATAGTTAGAAGTCTCAGTCTGTATTTTACATGTGACAAGAAAATCCTTACTATGTTTAGAGTACTGGAGGGTTTCATGGGATATCTGTGACAGAACAGAGAGTAGTAACCAGGTTTCATGAACTTGTACTGTCCTTTTTTCCGTTTTACTGCTAATTCCTGTTTCACTTTATTCACTGGAGGTTCTGTTCTCCCCAAATTGCTGTATTGGAATCTAATTCCCTCATATTGCTGTGCTTTGAGAGTCTTTACATTGATGAACAAAATTAGTCTTTTTAGCAAGTAATTACTTAAATTACCTTAATTATATAATAATGTAAGGTCAGCAACAAAATTATACATACTCTAGCTGAATCGTTATAATGCTGATGACATAAAGTGCCAAGCACTAACTTCCACACTATCTCTCCCAAAGCCAAGGTTTTGTACAATCCCACTGCAGTTTACTCAGTATAATTTAGTTTGAGGTGTTCATCGTAGTGAAGATGGCCAAAAAGGTATTTGAGATAATTAGTTAAGTGATTTTGTAATTGCTAAAACATCTGTTGGAATGAATTCTGGCAAGGTGGCCATTTTATCGAAATAAAAATATTCTCATAATACTTTGCGCAAAATAGCTCCCTTGAAGTCATTGAAATGGCTACAGGGAAGAGTTTGGGCATTGAATTAGTCTTCAGTTGCACACTGCATAAACTATCTGCCCTTCTGTAGTTTCAGTTTAGGAAGGCATTGTCAAGCTCAGTGCAGTAAGTCTTTAACTGCTTATAATAAAACACTTTTGGCTTCTTCAGCACTGTGGTTGTTCTGAAGAGTCTGAATGGTCCTTGAGCTAACCAGGTATTTCCTTTGTGTCTCCCCTGACCTCAGATGTGCTGGCACTACCATCATTTCCCTTGTTAAGGACTCTAATGAGAATCCACAGATGCGTTTGTTTCAAGGTTTTATTTTTTGTCACTTCAGACAGCTGTAAATCTACACATTGTCTTTTCAGTGTCCATAAAGGAAGCTGAACTTCTGCAAACACAGATATTATTTAGAGCATTTTTAGAATTTAACAGCGGCTAACATTCTGAGAGCCGATGTTTTGGAAAATGCCAGTGATGCTGCAATTGAGTGTCTGTGGCAGAAAAAATATTCTCATAGTAAAAACTGGGTATAGAGACTAAAGCTGCCCCATTGCAATGGGTCTCCCTTAGTAAGTGCAGGCCGCAATGTTTACCATGAAGTTAAGCAGCATCAGTGAACAGACGCAGCCTGGGTCTGTGCACCCAGTAATGCTCAGTTGTGTAAAGGATTCTTGGTGCAATTTTGTCTTGGCTTTAAATGAAAATCTCCCAAATATTCCCAGTTGCCTTGCAAAAGTTGGCACCACTTGGCTAACTGTTACGGACATAGTCTCAATGTCCATGGGATCAAAGGAGATGCCATTAGATGGAAGTCATCCAGGTGAGGTCTACCATGTGCAAATTGTGCTTGGCTCTGTGATGAGTGCAGGAGTAGCTGCTGTCCAAGTCATCTTTGGTATAGATGAACCATGCTACTGATAGTAATCTTGTCTTGCATTCTACTAATGGACAGCTGTCAGGGAGGCACCGCAAAACAGACAGCAGCAGCTACCCAAAATGTGGATTAATTGTAACCAAAATTATTCGGCACTCCTTCTGATAAAATTAAATTACAAGTGCAGATGTCAATCAGGAATATACTACCTCACAACTAATACCTAAGCTTTAAGGACTATTCTTTCCAGAAAGATGAACAAAAATGTGCACCTGCTCACTCATAAAGGCTCCCACACAAGGGTACCCAAAGGGGGTGAAGACTCACTCAAGTCTCTATCTAAAAGAAATATTCAATCTCCAAAGGGGGGTGAGGCTCATTCAGTCTGCAGAAATAACCTTGGACAGTGTCCTGTGTATCTAAGGGAAGGGTTCACAACTGCAAGGCCCGCTTGCTTGGAGGGAACCAACTCAAAATCAGCTCTCCATTGGGGCTCCATTTATAGTTTATAGCTCCACTCATTTATAGTTGAGTGGTCGCTGTGGTCATTCTAATCAGTTGGGGGCAGGCCCATGACAAAGGCAGACTAAGGGCCTGGATTCTGAGGCACCAGTTAATCGCATGAGGTGCCAGTAGTTGCTGTAAGGCACTCTTCAATGGCTGTAAGGCACCCAGTGATATTTATCAGGTCTCTGGCAAGCCCTGGCCTTTATTAGATTTTTATTAGGCCAGTTGCACCTGCCACAACAGCACAATAACATGGAGTTACCATATGATGCCACGAAGCTGAAAATTGAGCTCTGTGATTTTGCGATGCAGAGAAGTTTGCACTGCAAGTGTTGAACCTGATCTATGTACAGAGTGGTAACTGATGTGTGTATCACAAAGCAAAAGACAGTGAGTGGAGAGAAAGTACGCAAGCAAATTCTCCAAAAAATAGATTTACACTTATTCTTCTGAAATTTTCCATAAATATATGTGCAAGGTGGAGCAAACAGTAGACATGGAGAGCTTAGGAGATGCTTATCAAGGTAAGAAGAGGATCCAGAGAGGTAAAAGTGGTGATGGAGAGGAGGACAGAATGGGAGTATAGAAGGACAAAGTGGATCAGAAAGTAGTTTGTATTTGCAGTCATTAAGATCAAAACCAATTAACATAGCTCAATAGTGCAGAGCTGATGTTGGCTTTCTTTTTTATCTTTTAGGCCTAACATTTTTTAATAAGGACTGGTTACTTCAAAGGTAGCTTAAAGTGTATTTATGAACTTGTGCTGTGTTGGAAGTTTTTTCACCTCCATGAAAAAAACCAGAGAAGTTGCAGCTCCAGGTCATTTTCTCATACAACTCCCAGTCAGGCTGGCTGATGACAGAAGGCTGATGGGCTCTAGGGAGGTTTGGCATCTCCAAACAGACCACAGCAAAGCAGCCAGGAACACTGTGTCACCACTGGCTTCCTGCTCTGAGCCTGAGCTTTCCCCTGCGCCCAGGTGCTCAGGGTCCACATCACCAGGAACAGCCACAATTCAGCATGGAGGGAGGGCTCCCAAAATGGTTTAATCAGAGAATATGTCTCTTGGAACCTTTTTCAAACAAATTAGAAGAGTGAACTGACCCACACATACACATCCAAGTCTCCCTCGTGTCATTTTCTCATTTTGCAGAAGTGGGATGTCAGGGCAACTGGTTGGTTGTGTGCAGGGAGCAAGACCTGCTATAAGGCAACTTAATGTTTGGAGTGGGAGGAAATGTAATTGGTGGAAGTAGTGTGAAAGGTATTCAAGGAAGTCTCTAAGGGTATGTCTGCTCAAGTGCTGGATTGATGTTTTCTCTCTTTCTTCATCACAGGCATCACTGCTGAGCAAGACACTCATGTTCCTCGGTAGCTTTCTGTAGAGGGGGTAAAAAAAAAATAGACAGACATTGGAAATAAGGACTTCTCTTTCCTCTTTCAAAAAATGTTAAGATTTGTGTTTTTTATATATATATGTGTGTGTGTGTGTGTGTGTGTGGCTGATCTTATTTCAAAGTCACTTTGAAATTTTATGGGAGTATGTGATGGGTGAAAAGTTCCTTGGGAATGGAAAGAAGGTTTAAGGTGTTAAAAAACTGAAAGATATGTTGAATTGCATTGAAAGCACCAGTTTGTTCCTCAGCATTTTCATTGATATTATTTTTGTAATAAAGAAGCTTTTGTAGTGGCAGATTTTGTAGTTTATAACATCACTAAGACCATTTAGAAGTTTATACTTCTGTGACTAAACTTTCATCTGTAGGAATGTGTGTCAAAACACGAACATTGACATCTGAAAAACTGAAGCTTGTGAAAAATCTCAGCATTTAGCTGGAGGCAGAGCACGCAATTAAACCTGCTGCATCATAGTTTATAGTATGCAATCAGCATCACCTCTCTGCTGTAAGAAGCTGAAGGTTTTTTTGGTGTTCAATAAAAAAAGACAAATAAGAAAATGCTTGGTACAGTAAGACTCTACAGCCCATCACTGCCTTTGGTTTCTCCTCTATATCTTTACATTTCCAAAGAAAGATTTGGCAGTTGCAAATGCAGTACAGGCAGCACAACCGTTATGTTTAATACTGAGAAACTGGTCTGGAATTAATGCTTTGGTAGTTGCAAGTTTGTCATTGAGAAGGAAGGAATGTGTGCTGTAGAAAAGTGTAGTTTATCAGGGTTCATTTGCGTGTAGAAATAGAGATATGTGGAGAAGTACAATGGCAAACAGCACAGAGGACTGAATTGCGTCTTCTCTTGAAAGGGGTAGGGGACCTTTCAGTGAAATTGTAGAATATCTAAAGCTCATGAAAGATGAGGTAAGGTCATGTAAAACACAACTCATCCATGGCATTCACAGCCACAAGTTATCTCAGTTTTAAAAGCCTGTTATGCATTTTTTCCTGCTCAGATTTCCCCCACTCGGTCCTGAGCCCGCTTTCGCTAAATGTCCCTTAGGGGATGGGCCTTACTGTCGCCAAAGGAATGTCACAGCATTGGTGAAAAGCATGTGGGATCTTTATGCCTCAGGGTCCTCATTTCCCATGGCATAGACATTACCAGGTGATAAAGAGCTTTCACCAATTTACCTTATACTCAAGTGATTCGCTGAAAGAATTGAGGCGTCCAGCAAAACACTGCTTCCTCTCTGTTCAGCACTCACGTGTCTAGTCTTGGATAGTCCAGTAAAAGAAACACGGACATAACAGTGTGAGTCCAATAAAGGGCCACTAAATTGTTTAGGGAGGTAGAGGACGTGGCATAGGAGGAAAAGCTCAGAGAGATGGGTTTTGTTCATCCTTAATAAGAAAAAGCTCTTCTTGCTCTGCACAGCTACCTGTGAGAGGGTAAAGAGCAGACTCTTCTCGAAGGAGCACAGCAGAAGGAGAAGAGGTCACAGACACAAGCTGCAGCAAGGGAAATTCCAGTTAGATATTAAGAACAAAATGAGGTGGTCAAACATTGGAGCAGGTTGCCTAGAGAAGGTGTATCTCCATCCTTGGAGATATTCCAGACTCCACTGGACAAAGCCCCAAGCAACTTCATCTAACTTTGAAGCTGGCTCTACTTTGAGCAGGGGGTTGGACTAGATGGCCGTTCCAACTTAAATTATGCTGTGATTTTATAAACCACAGGACAAAACCCATTTAGAAACAGTTGCAGTAGTCCAGCTTATCATTTCAGTGTAACACTCTTAACACTGACTTTCTGACAATGGAGGAGCTGTTTTAAAGTCTCTTCTGTGCTCCTTTTGTGTCTGGAGTCACAGTCCCTGCAAATACCTCCTTGCAGTAATCTGTGCTGCTTTAATGGGATTTCCAGCAGTGCAGGGAATGGATGTTGGACCAAGGGTAGATGGAGCAAATTGTGTTCCAGGGCAGGTTGTTAAATACCATGTCCATAAGGCAAACAAAGTCGTTAGCACTTTCCACTCACAAATGAGGTCTGAGATCTTTGTTTGATTAACCTTTCTCTCCACTGTGCACTGAATTTGGCACAGAACAAACTAGTCTAAGCATGGTGATAGCCAGCCAACTGAAGGTCAGTAGGAGGTACTGATAGGCAAGGTATCTTCCCTGCTCTCCCTTGGTATGTCAAGTTAACTTTTAATTGTTGCAACTGCTTTTGCTGCAGGTCCTGATGTGGGACAATTAACTCACCAATTTCTAACCTTACACCTGAACTCTGAGATCTACTTTGTGCGTGGCAGAGCTGCTGCATTTCACCAAGTTTCTGCTAGAGATCGGTTTGACCCGGGCTATGTTCCGCTGTTGTGTAGTAGCAAAGCTTGAAATTTCTTGGACTGCGTAGCAGTATAAATGCTGCAAAAAGCCATGCAGTGGTTTCACAGAATCATAGAATTATTGAGGCTAGAATTGGCCTCCAAGATCATCAAGTCCAGCCTATGACCCAACACCACGACATCAGCTAGAC